>CAUYUJ010016865.1:227481-259200 GCA_963575745.1 Prorocentrum cordatum | reverse complement strand
TGAACGAGATAGCTTCTGGCGCTGACAAAACATAAGGTGGCTGCTTGTTTTGTAGTTATGCTTTCGAACCGAATCGTTTCTGATTCGCTTCAGGGGAATCGGAGAGCCCCGAATGGGACACATGAGGTTCAACTGTGGCCTCCAAGACACCCAGCACTGCCCCAAAAGCGCCCCAAGATCGCCTCAAGAGGGCCTTTCAACGGGGGAATTCGTTTGACAAAAACTAGTTGTTCGCTCAATGCCAGAACCACTGAACGATCTACTGATTTGGAGTGCTGTTTACATCTCGAAGGCTTCTTTGGGAAGTGTTGGGCCAACATGGTTCCATGGATCTTGACGCGTTGATATGGTTTTCGGGATGGTGCTGCGTGGTCCAAGATGGTCAAGATAGCCTCTATCATGCCTCCACTATCCCCCAAAGTGCCACAAAACAATCCCAGGTGGCCCCGGGGTCTCCAAGCGACGCCCCCGACAGTCCAATTTCATGTTTCCAAACCCCGTCATGCTGGGCTCTCTGTTTGAATAGAGCGCTGCGGTCTCCACCTCCTTCTCTCGCCCCCATCCTGCCTCCTCCTGCGCTGTTCCCTGGGTGGCTGTGAACTGCGCCAATGTCGTCCCTTTTCGTGGGTTCCTGGGAGGCCCAGCGGGGGCGACATCTTCCACAGATCACAATGAGACCTCGCCGTCTTTAGGAGGCTGTGTTTTGCGAAGCCGTCTTTGATTTTGTGGGCTGCTGGGAGGCCCGCCAGAAGACGTCTTACGCAGGCCACCGTGAGACCGCGCCGTTCCTGGGGGGCTGTAACCTGCGCGCGTGGCGCCACTTTGGGGAACCCCCGGGGAAACCAGCAGAGTGGCGTCTTACGCATACCACCATGAGACCTCGCCGTCCGTCGGGGACTGCGGGCCTCATTTTATCGAGCCACAGACTTTGAACCCGTTTGACTTCCACATGCGCATGGGCACACGCGCGGTCTGGTCATCTCTCATGTCGAGGTTCTGACGTCCGCGGCCTGCCAGGGCCGGATCATGCACCCGAGTCATTGTCGACGCCGGGCGCAAGGACGCGGAGGACCTGGACCCCCGTCTGGCTGCATCTCGACGTGGCGCTCTCCAGGGCGACGACGTTTGACAACCTGCTGATGGTACGCGACCCTGGCCTTGATTTCCTGTCCCGCGGGCCGCCCGCAAACCTGGCGGCGCGCCTGCGGGCGTTTAGCTCCCGCACTGAACAACGCAGGAAGGAGGCGGAGAAACTGGCGGGGGAGCTCGGCACTGCTCGTTCCTTGCACTAGCTGCTCCTTGGAAGCGCCAGAGCGAGATGGCGCGGGCCGCGTTGCTTGTCCAACGTGCCACTGGGAAATAATCGCCACCCTCCTTCCTCACCCTGCCTGTTTCGTTGTCGTCCTCTTCCTCTGTCCATCGTCTGCCTGGTCCCTGATGCTGTCGCGCTGACTCTTCGTCCCCCCAGCGCGTCCTTCTTCTGTCCCTCGTTCCTGCCCACATTCCCTCTTCGTGCCTGGGGCCTCAGTCCTGGCTGGTATGTTGTTGTCCTGTGAGTCGTGCAACGTGCGCGCATCCCATGTGATTTGCACAAGCAGCGACGGCCCTTACATTGTCATAATCCATAACAACGTGGGCCAACTAATCTGGTCACTTGATGCAAATGTATTGGGTACGTCACAGGGTATGTTTGCATACCAGAAAAGATTGTGTGTTACTATGTTGTTCGCATTCTCGCACTGTCGCTTTCCGATGAGCCTCTGAGGCCTCAGGATGGCACCAAGGTCACCCACTACACCCCGAAGACGGGCCCACTGAGTTGAAGACGGCCACAGGAGCGCCCGAAGAGAGCTCCGAGGTGGGGGGGTCGAATTGAGGACATACCCTTTTCGATGGATGTCCTCCGAGATGGCCCCAAGAGGCCCCCAAAACCTCAAAGAGCACCCCAACAAGCTCCCAGAATTGCACCAAGAGGGTCCCAAGATGGCTCCAAGAGGCTCCCAGAGCGAATCCCTCCTCCTCCTGCAACCTAGGGTTCAAGTGAAGTTGAGTGGGCACGTGCTCCTGCAATCCCCTCCGCCCCCTCCTCACTCACTCATTCTCCCCCCCCCTCCTCCTCCTCCCCCACCTTCTGGAGAGAACGGCTGCCTCACCATGTTTGAAGGGGAACTGGGACACACAAATAAATAGACACAAATAACCAGATTCCCCATACTCTCCCATATTTTCTGGGCTTCTGCCTTCCCCCCCACTTCCCATACTTTCCACACTTTCTGGGGAATCGACGATTCCTTGTGTCTGTGTCTTTTCACCCTCCTGAGCGACCCTGCACATCCTGGACCACGGCGACCCGCCCAGGCAGCGAGCCCTGGGTGGGCCGGTGGGAACCACGAGAGGCGTCGAAAACGGCACGCCCTCCAGACTGGATCGAGGCCTGCCCGTCGCGGCCTCGGGACGCGCGGCCAACGCCAGCACAGAACCCGAGGCCGCGCGGGGGGCCACTCTCTCTGCGCCAGAGGGGCGCGGCTGGCGTGCCCAGCCTCCTCCTCCTCCTCCTCCGCCTCCTCCGCCTCCTCCTCCTCCTCTTCCTCCTCCTCCTCTTCCTCCTCCTCCTCCTCCTCCTCCTCCTCCTCCTCCTCCTCCTCCTCCTCCTCTTCCTCCTCCTCCTCCTCCGCCTCCTCTGCCTCCTCCTCCTCCTCCGCCTCCTCCTCCTCCTCCTCCTCCTCCTCCTCCTCCTCCTCCTCCGCGGGGAGGGAAGCAAGGCCTCCCCTCCCCGCCTGCCCGTCCGCCCTCCCCGGAAGCTCAAAAGCACGCCACTGGCACAGCACAGATCCACAGCGTGCAGGACAGAACCTCCAAAGCAGGAGAAGAGAGCGATGCGAAAAAGAGGTCGGGATTCCAGGCGGGAAAGGTGCTTGAGCCACTGCCCCCCCTCACCTCGTTCCCGTTCCTGACACCCCACATCTTCGACCACATGATCTCTCCGAGCCCCTAGTCCCCAGTCGGATGTGCCGCAGAGGGGCAGGACGAGGGTGGAAGGGGGCGCAGCACAGCCCGAGGCATGAGCGCGGACCAGGTGGGGGCCAGGGGAGGTGATGAGAGAAAAAGAAGGGGCGGTGGCCATGACACCTGGGAGCAACGACTTGGAGTTGTCGTGGCGCCGACCCCCCTCCTCGACGCCCCCGACCCCGAGCTCACGACCCGCTGGCGCTGGCCACTCCTCTGGACCGCCCAAAACGGGCCCCAGAAAGAGCATGCCCCCGCTGACACGCCGCAGACGGTCGACCGGAGCAGGGGATGGACACCTTACCCGTGCCCCCCTGCTCGCGCGCGAGAGCTCTGCGAGGGGGCGGAGCGGGGGCATGGACTAAAATCTGGCCTCTGGAGGCCGAGCTTCTTATCCATACCCTGCCTGCCCCTGTTTGCGGCGCGCGCAAGGGGGTATGGGGGAGGGGGGGAGGCTTCTTTGAAGGAGGCTGCTTCCGAGAAGGCGCCGGCCTTACATCTACAGATAAGGCCTGCGTCTTCGAGAAGCAGGGGTGTTTCTAAGAAACCCCCCCTACTCCCCCAACTCTCCCCTTCTGCGCGTGGCTCATCCGGGCAGCCGGGGCTCGAGGCCTCCTAGATGGGGTCCGAGTAGACGGGGTAGGAGGATCGCGCCGCATCGCCGATGCATCGGCGATGCAGTGGCGACGTCGGCGATGCACCAGCGACGTCGGCGTGGAGAAAATCGGGCCCCGCATCGAGCAGCATCGGCGATGCATCGGCGATGCGGCCCGATCCTCCGACCCCATCTGCTTGGACCCCATCTAGGAGGCCCAGAGGTATGGATCGAGCGCCGATCCCCGACAGCACTCTGGGGCGCGATCTGCTCGAGCCGGCAGGGAGGGTCTGGGACCCCCGCGCCGCCCCGCCTCCTCTCCCTCCGCCCCCTTTGCTGGGGTGGCCACAAAGGGTCTTTAGAGAGCACACCAAAGAATGGGAAACGAATCCTTTGTTCCGCGGGCTTGTTGACACACTGGGGCCCCAACTCATGTTGAACATCATGATTCCACCGCGGCGGCCGCCGCTGCTGATGATCGGAACGGCGGATGAGGATCCCTGATGGTCATGATGATGCTGATGATCATTATAATGCTGATGTTGGTGCTGCTGATACTGTTGCTGATGGTGATGCTTCTAATGATACGAACGATGGCGGTGATGATGATAATGGTGTTGATGATGATGATGATGATGATGATGATGATGGTGATGACGACGATGCCGATGTTGATGATGACGACGACTGCGACGGTGATGCTGGTTATGCTGTTGATGATGGCGAATATGATACCAACGATGATGATGATGATGATGGAGATGTTGTTGATGATGCTGCGGATGGTGCTGGTAATGCTGGTGTTGGCCATGATAAAAAATGAGGCTGATACTGCTGATGATGATGATGATGGTGATGATGATGGTGATGATGATGTTGACGATGATGATGATCGGCTGTACTTGGAAAGAGAAGAGACGAGGGCAAGCGGACAAGAAGCGAGAAGAGGGCAAGAAGTTCGTTCCTGTTCCCTGCCAGCTGCACTACAACTCTTCTACTGGCACTGAAACTTTGTGGTTGCGCTACTCGCTGCGGCCAGTGCCGAGGAGCATGCGCTCGTAGGCTTCATGTAGTTGCCGTCATGCAGAACATTATGATAAGCAGGAAAAGGCGGGATCGGGGGCAAAGGCGAAACGGATGGACGCCAGAAGGGCGAAACAGGAGGGGAGCAAACAGGGGGCAACCAAGACGGGGAGGAGCGGACTGAGGTGTGCACGACAAAGTGCACATGGCTAGCTACACCGACGGGGCAGGTCTCGGGAAAGGCCTTAGAAAGTGGTCTCATCGCCAGCGCGCGCGTCGAAGCAGTTCGGGTAGAGGTCGGGACGAGCACCATCATGCAGATGCACAGGGCGCGCCTCGACACCAATGTCCTCAGCATCATGCAGGTCTGGATTTTCACGACAGGGTCGTCCGCCACCAGCGGCAGCGTCATGCGAGTCTCGTTCATCGGAGGGAGGTTGTTCGCCACCAGTGGCAGCGACATGCAGAACGTGATCATCGAGACCGGGACGTACTCCCCAAACGGCAGCGGTACCGACCTCGTTCAGCATGAGGCGGAAGTTCGCCACTGTCGGCAGCATCATGCAGGACGTGGTCTTCGGGATGACGATGTTCGCCACCATCGGCAGCGTGAAGCGGACTACGTTCGGGGTGATGGGGTTGTGCGCAACCAGGAGCGGCATCGTGCAGGTTGTGATGGAAGCTCTAGCCACCATTGTCAGCGTAATGCGGGACTCGTTCAGCGCGAGGGGGCTGGGCACCTCCAGCGGCAGCAGCATGCGGGACGTGATCCTCTGGTCGGAGTCGTTCACCACCAGCGGCAGCGTCATGCAAGATGCGGTCTTCGGGTCGGGGTCGTTCGCCACCAGCGGCAGCGTCTGCCCACGCGTCGAAGCAGCGGTAGAACAGCCTGTTGTCCAACAGGACGGCGCGCCGCATGGCTCGCCACCACTCGCGGAACGTCTTGGACAGGATCGATCGCGCCTTCTTGGCACCGAAGCGGCGCATGGCGACGTAACGGCTCAGCGATGATGATGATGATGATGATGATGATGATGATGATGATGATGATGATGATGATGATGATGATGATGATGATGGTGATGATGGTGATGATGGTGATGATGGTGATGATGGTGATGGTGATGGCGATACTGATGCTGCTGATGATAATTACGATGTTGATGATGAGGGAAAGGACGACGAGGAGAAGGACGAATTGAATTACCAGCCGAGAGCTTTGGGGTGCATCATTCAAGACCATAGTGGGTTGCTCGGAGCGGTAGAAACAGAGCCAACTGCACAAACCACAGCTTTCGGAGGTCCACGCAGACGCTGGACACCACTGGCGCGCGGAGTGCGCCAGTAGACCCCCTACTCGACAAGTGCTGGTCTGGACCTCTCCGCCCCCTCCCTCCCTCCCTCCCATAGAGGCTTCTCAGATGGGGTCCGAGTAGATGGGGTCGGAGGATTGCACCGCATCGACGAATCGGCGACGATGCACCGGCGACGTCGGCGTGAACCAAATCGGGCTCCACATCAAGCCGCATCGGCGTTGCACCGGCGACGCTAGGGGAAGAAAAAGCGCTATAAACCTAAACTCTTGGCGCTCCGCGCGGATTTCTCGGACCCGCGCTGGGCCCCCCTCGCGGAGCGCACCACGGGGCGGCGCCGGAGGTGCTGCCACGGGGCTGCCAGCGCGGCTCCGGGAAATCCGCGCGGGGCGCCAAAAGCTTGTCTGGCCATCGCTCGGACGTCCATTCCCTGTGCTTTTTTCGGTTTCGTGCGTGGTTTTTACGCCAAGTGATCGAGGATGCTCCTCGATGGCCCTCGCCGAGAAAAAATGCACACGTCCGAGCGATGCGAGGTTATGCTTATGTGCTCCTTCCTTGTTCGAGCTCTGCTCCGACCCCAGCTGGGAGGCCCCCAGATCCCAAGCCGGCAGGGCCCGCCGGAGGAGGCCCCCCTGGGGCGGAGCCCCTCGCGGGCGCCCTCGCCTCAGAGGCCCCGGGGGTGTGGGCGCCTCTCGGCGGGGCGGACGCGCGGGGGGGGGGGGCCTCCCCCTCCTCCTCCTCCTCCTCCCCTCTCCTTCTTCCTCCTCCTCATCCTCCACCTCCTCCACCTCTCCTCCTCCACCTCCTCTCCTATCCTCCTCCTCCTCATCCTCCTCCTCCTCCTCCTCCTCCTCCTCCTCCTCCCCCTCCTGCTCCCCCTCCTTCTCTTCCTTCGGCAAGGCGAGAGGCCGCGAATCCGCGGCTCGGCGGGGGCAAGCATCGGCGGCGAGCGAAAAGGGGACGCTCAGAGACATGCCGATACCACATGTCCTCCTTGGAGGCGCGCGTCCGACCCGAACGCATGGTATACCCACCTCGTAGTCTACCGCTTCCCGAGCGGCGCGGCCAGAACAAGCGCCCGCCGCGACGCCAAAACTATATAATATTTCTCGGGGCGCGCGCCGCCCCGGGGGGGAGGAGGAGGAGGAGGGAGGAGGAGGAGGAGGAGGAGGAGGAGGAGGAGGAGGAGGAGGAGGATGAGGAGGAGGAGGAGAAGGAGGAGGGAGGAGGAGGGGGAGGGGGGGAGGAGGAGGAGGAGAGGAGGAGGAGGAGAGGAGGAGGAGGAGGAGGAGGAGGAGGAGGAGGAGGAGGAGGAGGAGGAGGAGGAGGAGGAGGAGGAGAAGAGAGGAGGAGGAGGGGGCCGCGCACATATAGTAGAAGTATGTTTGCGCGACGCCCGGAAAAGGGGGGGAGCGAGGAGGGGCGGGCCTTCTCGGAAGGCTCGGGGGCCCCCCCCCGCCAGCCTTCCATGGAGGCCTTCTCTAAGCCTGCCCCGAGGGCACGAAACAGCTCCTCAGAAAGCCCGAGGGCTTCTTTCGGGGCTGGACAGAACCCCCAACAGTGACACGTCGATTAGTGAATTGTCCGTTTTCGGTTCTCGAGATGGCGCCGTGGCCGTTGTTTTCCAGGCTTGCGCCCGCCAAGTGTGGGCCTCAGGTCGTTTTCACTAAACCACGTTTTACTAAAGGGGGTTCTGTCCATCCCCGATTCTTACAGGGCCTTCGTACGAGGGCTCCTTAGGAGGCCATTCTGAAAAGTCCCGCACGCTGATTTGTTCAATTACCGCCAAACGGTGCTGATAGGTGGACAGCGGCTTGGGGCTGCGAGTGCAGAAGAAAGAGGCGTACGACTGTCAAGCTCATGCAGAGGAGCCAGCAACAACATACACACACACATACACAACCACGCACACACAAACACCCACATACACACGAACACACACACAGACACATCCTCACACACCCTCACACACCCTCACATACCCTCACACACACACACACACACACACACACTTTTGGCGGAAGCGGCCTCGCGCACGGCGACGAGGCGTAGTCAGTAACAGAGCGCGGGGACGCGGCCTGGCACGCACGCACGCACGCACGCACGCACGCACGCACGCACGCACGCACGCACGCACACACACGCACACACACACACACACACACACACACACACACACACACACACACACACACACACACACACACACACACACACCGTTTCCCACTTTCGGGAGCCCAAGAAAGACGTGCGCGCCGAGCCACGCGCATCAGTGTGCCCCACGATTCGCGACACCGCCCTGTATGCCACGAACGCTCGCGCAAATTCGCTCTCTCGAGCCCCGTGTCAAATCGTTAACGCGTGCTCGTTTTTGTCTCGCTCTTGGCCAACCCTCCGGAGACAAAGACACATACCAAGACAGCTGCTTCCTGGACCTCTCCCGCGATTCGTTCTGACCAAGATTCCGAGGCGAATCCAGCCGCGGCGACAAGGAAGGAGTATACAGTAGGAGCCCGACCACAAGAACTCTTCCACAAGAAACCCAAGCCCGAGACCCCAGGACGTCCATTGGTTTTTGTTGTGGGAGCGTCACGCCTTGCATGGCAAGACCATCAAAACCCAACAAACCCAGTGCACCCTGGAGGCAATCAGGGTGTTTCTTGGTATGGATCTCCACTGTAGCGGTACAGTGGGGGCGTTGACCTAAGGAACCCAAAATAAGGAACGAGGCCCCTTTTCTCCAGAAGTTAAACTTCGACTTCCCATCGAAAACCTAAGGAAAACCTCAGGCAAACTGTGAAACAATCAAGGAACACGGAGCCCCTCCCCAACGAAAAGGCTTCCTTCTTCAGCGCCCCGACTGTATCGACCTCCTCTCCGCATCGGAATATCCCCCCTCCACGCTCGCCCAGGGCCTCAGGCCGGAGCCAAGTGCCTCCGCTGCTGCCGGAGCCACGAGAACGCCGGGCGCGAGCGCTCCTGGCTGGAGGCGGCCGAGGGGGGTTCGGCTGGATTGGCCAGAGCATGTTTTTGAAGGCTCAGGCAAGTTTACTTGTATGGCGCTCGCCCCTTCCCCCCCCCCTTCTCGCCCCTCTTCCTAACAGATACTAGCGTGCGAGTGCCTTTCGACCGACTCGCGTGATTTCCGCACGTGCAAGTCGATTGCGGCTTGCTTCAGGTTCACCCCCCCCCTTCCCCGCCCCGTCCATGCAAGTAGACTTGCCGGAGCCCGAACAAAAAAAACAGGCTGCCGCGAGAAAGTCAGTCCATGGGGAGGGTGGGGGGATAAGACCAAATGAGAGCAACATCGGTCCCCCTCCTGACGCCCATCGGGTGCAGTTTTTCACCCGGATCCGTCCTCCACGGCCCCGGGGCCCGAAAGCGGCCCCCGGAGATCGCAGAGGGCAACCAGCCTGCCCGAGGCCGGAACCCACGACCTCACCCGCCCTTCCTGCTGGCCGGAGCCACCACGCGCGGCGGGCACATCCGTACAGTCGGGGCGTGGACCTAAGGAACCCTACATAAGGAACGAGGTCCCTTTTCTCCAGAAGTTAAACTTCGACTTCCCATCGACTTCCCATCAGGCAAACTGCGAAACAATCAAGGAACACGGAACGAGGCCCCTTGTTTCCACAAGTGAAACTTCGACTTCCCATCGAATCTGCGAAACGCTTCAGGAACGCGGAGCCCCTCCCCAACCAAAAAAAGGGTTCCTTCTTCAGGGCCCCGACTGTAGGCGCGCCGTCGCGGTCTGGACTCCAAGGCGCGATGCCGCGGATGCGCAATCGCACGGCGTATACGCCCCGCGCGAGGCCTCCCTGACGCAATCGTCCCGCATCGGTGGGGTTGCGGCCAGGGCGCCTGGCCCGCGAGGCCGCAGACGTCCGTCCACGAAACCAGCCCAGGCATCCGGCGTCCCGATTTTGTTCGAAACGCGGGCGCCCGACCTCTCGACCGGATTCCCAGGTCTGGCTTTTCATCCCGGGGCGTCTTCTGGCGCCCCCGAGGAGCGGCAAGGGCCCCAGGAGGCCGACAAGCATTATGAGAAACCAAAGCCTCGATTTCTTTGAAACGCCCTCATCCTCATCCTCATCCTCATCCTCATCCTCATCCTCATGGTCATCCTCATCCTCATGGTCATCCTCATGGTCATCCTCATGGTCATCCTCATGGTCATCCTCATCCTCATCCTCATCCTCATCGTCTTCGTCATCGTCATCGTCATCGTCATCATCATCGTCCTCATCCTCATCATCATCATCATCATCATCATCATCATCATCATCATCATCATCATCATCATCATCATCATCATCGTCAACATCATCATCATCATCATCATCGTCGTCATCGTCATCATCATCATCATCGTCATCATCATCATCGTCATCATCATCATCATCATGATCATCATCATCATCATCATCATCGTCATCGTCGTCGTCGTCGTCGTCGTCATCGTCATCGTCATCATCATCATCATCATCATCATCATCATCATCATCATCATCATCATCATCGTCATCGTCATCGTCATCGTCATCGTCATCGTCATCGTCATCGTCATCAGCATCATCGTCATCAGCAGCATCATCATCTTCATCAACCATGAGAAACAATGAAAACCTTTAAAATCAAAAACATGACAAACAATGAGAAACCATGACAAACCAAAGCATCGATTGTTTCGAGACGCCCGATGCCTGGAGCTGCTGGGCCCCCTCAGACCCCCCGGCCAGCTCCACGCTCCTGGTCCCCCGCCGGGTACCAGTCCAGGCGGTCGGGGCCCGCGCGCACCGCGACGTGGGCCCTCGCGGCGCCCAGCCAGTACACCCCGGCGGCCTCGTCGTAGCCGATGGGCTCCTTCTTCCTCGGTCGCGCGGCCATCGGCCCCTGGCCACCGAAGACAAGACTGCCCACGGGTAGACCTCAGCCGACGCAGCACTGTTACCTAAACGGCCTCCCTTCGGGTGAGAAGGATGTTGGTGGGGGGAGGAAGAGCCAACTGACGACAACTGCGATGGCGGTGATGATGATGATGATGATGATGATGATGATGATGATGATGATGATGATGCTGCTACAGATGATGATGATGATGATGATGATGATGATGATGATGATGATGATGATGATGATGATGATGATGATGATGATGATGATGATGATGATGATAATGATAATGATAATGATGATGATGATGATGATGATGATGATTATGATGATGACGATGACGACGATGATGATGATGACGACGATGACGATGACGATGACGATGACGATGACGATGACGATGATGATGATGCTGATGATGCTGATGATGATGATTATGATGATGATGATGATGATGGTGATGGTGATGGTGATGCTGGTGGTGCGCCCTCGAGTTGGCGACGACGCGTTGTGCGGATGCTGCGTCGCGATGTGGTCCCACTACCCATCCCTCTCGATCGACCTCACCATGGAAACACCACCAGGGCACAATGAGGCCAAATAAATGCCACCACTACTATGCTGTGATGGTTGGTGCTAAATGTTATGGCTGGCTGCTGATGGCAAGGTGATGGCTGCAGTGGTGATGAGTATCGCGGCGACAACAACGGCGGTAGTGCTGGGTACGATCGGAACACCATTTGGACACTATCGGTCCAATAGAAGCCACTGCCCAAATAGAAGCCACCACCCCTGCGCTGCGATAGCAAAGTCAAGATGCGGCGTTGCGACGTGATCTCGGGACACCGACGGGACTCCACGGGACACCCGCGAGACACCACGGGTCACCGACGGGACACCGAAGGGACACCAACGGGACACCCGCGGGACACCGACGGGACACCACCGGTACAACACGGGACACCATCGGCACATCATCGGAACACCAAGCAATCTCACTTCCGATTTCCCATCGATTTCACTCGATCGATCTCAGTATCGATCTTACTCGATCGATCTCACTATCGCTCCCACTACCGATTTCGCTATCGATCGAACTATCGGTCTCACCATCGATCTTACCACAGGACACCACAGGATACCGTCGTGACACCGACGAGACATCCGCGGGACACGGACGGGACACCGACGGGACACCACGGGACACCATCGGGACACCATCGGGGTACCAATCGATCTCACTGTCGATCTGATTATCGATTTCACCATCGGTATTACTATCGATCTCACTCGCTCGATCTCACGATCGATCGATCTATCAGCCTCACTACTGACCGCACTATCGATCTCACCACGGGACACCGGCGGGACACCGACGGGAGACCAACGAGACACTACAGGACACCGAGGTGACACCGACGGAACATCACGGGACACCATCGGGACACCATGGGGCCACCATTGGGGCACCAATCGATAGAACTGTCGATCTCACCATTAATCTTACTATCAATCTCACTCGCTCGATCTCACTATCGATCTCACGATTTGCCCCGCTATCGATCGCACGACCAATCTCACCACGGGACACCGACGGGACACCGACGGGACACCGACGGGACACCGACGGGACGCCAACGGGACAGCGACGGGACAGCGACGGGACAGCGACGGGACAACCACAGAACACCAACGGGACAGCGACGGGACAGCCATGGAACACCACGGCGGGACCATCCGACCACCGCCCGCCCACCGCGGGGGAGAGGCGGACAGCGACGGCACACCACGGCGGGGCAACACTGCCACCGCCCCCGCCCACTGGTTGGGGTCAGTCCTCCTCCTGTCCGCCCACGCAGCTTCGCCTCGCCCGCACGCACGACACGAACCCGAAACCGAAACCGACTTCCTGGTGGGCATGCCGCTCCTTGACAAAAGCCCTGTTCCTATGTGCGTCCGCCACGATCGCCGCGGCAACCTCCAAAGCCAACATCTGCATGATTCGCGATAACGCCCGTGACCGGCCCTGCACCCCCACCCCCCCTGGTCACGTCACGAGTCGCGCGCCGTCTATTCTTGAGCATTCCCAGACGGCGCTGGCGCGCATCGCGACGTGATCCGGCCCCGCCCCCCCCGGTGTTTAGTTCCTGAAGGGTCTCTTATATTGATGTGATCTGGAAAGTCTTTAGGAGTGCGTTTTGCGCCTGCAGACGGAGCGCTCGCCACAAAGCACCCTGCAATTCCCAAACAATGGGCGCCGGGCCGTGAGATGAACTGCTAGGGGGCCACATGCGAACCCTACCACTACCCCCCACGATTTCTGAGGGGGAGGGTGGGAAGCGAAGTGAAACCCACCCTCCCCTTGAGAAATCGTGGGGGGTAGTGATAGGGTTCGCATGTGACCCCCGAACTACGGGAATGCGTTTTGCGCGGGCAGCTTAGCTGCCCCGATACGCAAGACGCAACACGTATCGTCTTGATACGGAGCTCAGCACGTAGGCTGAAAACGTAGGTCCGACGCGATACGTTCGGCAAAACGTGGTCCCGTACGTGGAGCCAGCACGCGACGCATTGACACGGACGTCTTGAACACGGGACGTGCTGCGCTTCAAAACGGGCGTATCTCGGGTCGGGCGAAAAGGGGGGATAGCAAAGGGGGGGTTTGAGAATCAGCTCACGTAGCTGATTTTCCCGGCGCCTCCCGCCGCCGGAGGCGCCCATGTGTCGAGGAATGGGCCCCTCGGTGAGGCCGAAGCCAGCTGCATGCAGCAAATTTCGTAACCCCCCCTTTCCCCATCCCCCCCTTTCGCCCGGCCCGACATGCTCGTGCACACCAGCTTCTGCCCGCCCTCAACAGTTTAATTGAGCGCCCATGCGTTACTTGGGCTCCTCAAGCCCTCGAAAAGTCCTTGGGGAACTTCTGCGAATGCGCGCGCTGCGCTCCACAATTCGGCGTTCTATTTTTCTTTGGAACTCTCCCAGAATCTCTGGTTCCGATTTGTCCCGATCTTCCGCTCAACTGAACCCCCCCTTTCCCAATCCCCCCCCTTTCGCCCGGCCCGAGCATCGAGGCAATTATACGGCGGGCAGAGCGCCCGCCCCCCAGCGCCCCGCGGTCCCCGGGCCCTGGCCCGCTGGAGCCCCCGCGTGGCGCCGCGGCCCCGGACTGGGCGGCCTGGCGCCGCGGACCCCGGGTTCGGAGCGCCGGGCCCCGAGCGTCGAACTTAGAGGAAAAAGAACTATGCACATACACCGATTCTGGCCAGGCCCATCCTGAGCCCAGGATCGGTGCATACGCCCTCCTACCTTGGCCAGGAAGGCATATGCACCGATCCTGGGTCAAGGATCGGCCTTGCCAGGATCGGTGCATGTGCATAGTTCTCGTCGCCCGAGAACTGCAGGGGCCCTTCCTGGAACCCTGACCTTCCGAGCGGGCAACAAAAATAGCACGCGACGGACAAACCTACGCGGAAGCTGTGCTACGTCTTGGTTCCGGGGGCCGTTTTCGCGCCGTTTCTTAGGCTTTTGGGCCCCCAGTGCCACAACATGGCTCTCTGGAAGGTCAGGGAAGGCGTTCTGCGCGCGCGGGGGGAACATCCGCCCCCAGGCAACCCGGAAGTCCCAGGCCCCGGGCGCCGGGCCCTGAGATCAAGTTCGGGAAACGTTCCGAAGTGCACTTCGCGCGGGCGGGACGCCCGCCTCCGAGCAGTCCGCGATTCCTAAGAAGCCCCAGCTCGTAGGCGCCGCCAGATGCGCGCGTCTGATGCGGGCAATACATATGTGCATGTCCACTGCCTTGTGGAGCTTCGGGCTCCCTTCCCCAGAAAGCCGAGGCGCACTGGATATGGATAAATTTGCACCCCGCACGCTCGATTTTTATCCATACCCAGTGCGCCCCGGCCTTGTGGCGCCCGTTCCAAGAAAGTGCGTGGCGCACTGGATATGGACGCGCGCGGCCTTGTGACGCCTTGGACGCACGCGCGCAAAGTCAGCCCCCCTTGTGCGCGCGCCAGCCCCCTTACGGGGCCATCAGGCTGCGAGGCGTAGGTTTGCTGCAACCTGCACCAGTTCTAGTTTCCACCAATGAACAGTATAGCTTTCTGCCTCTTACTGTAGATTGTTACTGTCCGCGCGAGGGGGGGGGGGAGCCAAAGAGAACCCTGGCTAGCGTCCCCGAATCGCGTGCTGAATTTCAGGGGGCCGTGGGACACGTAAAAATATTTGAGATTCGCGCTCCCGACGCAAAAATCCATCGCAAATTACATTGTATTCGCGCCCCCGGGGCCAAGATCCCTGGCAAAGTACACTGCATTCGCGTCCCCGAAGCCACGATCCCTTGTAAAATACACCGTGCTCACGCTCCTGAGGCCACGATCCCCTGTAAATTACATTACATTTTGACCTCTGGGGCCACGACCCCCTGCAAATTACACCACAGTCGCGCCCCCGAGGCTACGATCCCTGGCAAATTACACCGCGCTCGCGACCCCGAGGCCACGATCTCCGGCAAATTACACCACACTCGCGCCCCCGAGGCCAGCCACGATCCCGCGCAAATTGAGCCACACTCGCACCCCCGAAACCACGATCCCTCGGAAATCGCGCCGCAGTCGCGCCCCCGAGGCCACGATCTCCTACAAGAGGCCCCGAGAGGCGCCCAAGACGCACCCAAGAGGCTCCAAGAGGCGCCCAAGAGGCGCCCAAACCGCCTCTAAGAGGCTTCCGAGAGGCCCCCCACGACATCCCAACACATATACAATATGCCTCAGACCCACAACCCAGGCACGGTGGCGGGATGGGCCGGAGGCCACTAGGACAACGCCAACGTTTCAAAATGCGCTGAAGACGCCTATCCGCCCCCGCATGCTGTTCCCAGATGCGCCAAGGCAGCGCCGAGACGCACCGACGCGACTCTGTTATATCCCATTTAAGTAAGGGGCCAGCGGCAGGGGGCGAAGCGGCTTCGCCCCCTGCCGCCAGCCCCTTCTTTATCCGTAAAGGCTTCGCCGCGAAGCCCTTACGGATAAATCGTGCCCGCGCTGGAGGCTTGCGCCCAGAGGGGGGCGCGTCTTCTGGGCCCGAGGCAGCCAGCGCGGGCCGGCACTGGGCGCCGGGCGCCGGTGGGGCCGCGGCCACAGGCTGCCGGGGGCCCTGACCCGCGGGCGCGCTGGGCCTGAGGCGGGAGGCCCCGAGCATCGAACCGCGGGAAACGCTCAGGAGCGCGTCTTGCGCGCAGAGGCCGCCCGCCTCAACGCATCCCATCGGGGCACCGGGCCCCAGGAAACCTGCAAAGGTGCGTTGTGCGCAGGCACAGCGCCCGCCGCCAAGCACCCCGTAATTCCCGGGCTCTGGCCCGCGGGAGCCGCTGTGCGCGCGCGTCTGGGTCTCGCGCCCCCGGGGGGTGCTTCTTCGAGGCCCGAGGCAGCAGGGCGCGGGCCCGCTGGCGTTGGGCTCCGGGCGCCGGTGGCGCCGCGTCCCCGGACTGGGGGGCCTCGCCCGCAGCGGGCCCTCAGCCTGGGGCGGCGCGCCCTGGTCATCGAAACGCGGGAAGCCTTCCGGAGCGCGCTCTGCGCAGGCAGAGTGCCCACCTCGAGGCACCCCGCAGTTCCCAGGCCCGGGGCGCCAGGCCCCGGGCATCGACTTGCGCGAGGCCCTGGGGCGTGCGCTTTGCGCGGGCAGAGCGCCTGCCTCACGGCATCCCGTGACTCCCGGGGCCTTGGCCCGCTGGCGCCGCCGTGTGGCGCCGCGCCCCGAGACTGGGTGGCCCTGCCCGCGGGCATCTGGGCTCGGGGCGCCGGGCCCTTGGCATCGACTTGCGGGCAACCCTTAGGAGTGCAACTTGCGCGCGCAGAACGCCCGCTACAAGGCATCCGTCGCCGCTGCATCGCCGATGCCTCGGCGCAGTCGGCGCGTAGAACCTCGGGCTCCGCATCGAGCCGCATCGCCGATGCATCGGAGATGCGGCGCGATGCTCCGACTCCATCTGATCTGACCCCATCTGGGAGGCCTGGGCATGATCGACCCCCAGCCAAAGCAATATGACTGCCCAAGTTGGACGTCAATTGGCATAACATCCCTGTCGCTAGATTTTCCAATTCTGAGCCACGTCTGCATCGCAGAGCGGGGAAAAGGGTTTCTCGGAGAGGGCACGACGCTCCTTGGCAAAAGCCCCGGCCTCGATGGTGCGGCCGCCGCGATCGCCGCGGCGCCCTCCAAGAGCCCGTGTGTTCGGCCATTGGCGATCAACGCCCGTGATTGGCCCCGCAACCCAGTGCTACCCCTTCCCCCCCCCCCGCTCCCCCTTGTACCCCCCGCTCCCCCATTCCCCCCCGCTCCCCCTTCTACCCCCCGCCCCCCCCTTCCCCCCCGCACCCCCTGCTCCCCCTTACCCCCCCTGACGGCCCCCCGCACCCCCCCGCAAGCCCCCGCTCACCCTTCCCCCGGGTCACGTCACGCTTCGCGCCAGCGCCGTCTGGGAAGCGAGCCACTCTTACGAGTGAGCAGTCCCCAGGCGGCGCTGGCGCGAAGCGTGACGTGTGAGCGGCCCCCGCCCCTCCCCCCACCCCCCTGGTCACGCCTGTTGTCGCTGGGATTCGAAGACAATGTCCATGCTGGACGGGGAAAATCGGTGGCAACTCTCTGTCGCTATGTGGTCAATCGTGAGCCACGTCTGCATCGCACGAAGGGGGGAGGCCTGGGACGCGACATACCACCCCGTGACAAAAATGCTGCCCCGATGCGCGGCCGCCGCGATCGCCGCGGCGACCTCCCAAATCGACCGGGAGGTTTGCAAGTTTGGGGGTCGGATATCACGCAACAACGCAACATGAGCTCCTAGACGGGGCCTGGGTAGATGGGGTCAGAGGATCGCGCCGCGTCGCCGATGCACCGCCGATGCATCGCCCATGCATCGGCGACGTCGGCGATGCCTTGGCGCCGTCGGCGTGTAGAACGTCGGGCTCCGCATCGAGCCGCGTCGGCGATGCATCGGCGATGCGGCGCGATCCTCTGACCCCATCTGCTCGGGCTCCATCTGGGAGGCCTAGAGCAACGACTCCTCGAGGCCCCGCCGCCGCCGCACGGCACGCACGTCCAGGAGAGCTCGCTGTGCGACTGCACGCGGTAGGCGACGTCCGGGCACTCCTCGCGCGGGCAGCGGCCGCGTCTACGCCCGTCCCCGAGATCCTGGCGCCTCATTTGTTTCGAGCCGGCCGCTCTCTTCCCGTTTCTGACTACCTACCAGACCACCCCAACCCAACCCGAAGACCCGAATTTGACCCGAATTTCGGGTTGGGGGGGGTACGGGTTCCATGTGTTTTTGTCAACGTTCCCCGACCCCCCCCCACTGGAAATGGAGGGCAAATTGAGGCCTTCGGGTTGGGTTGGGGTGGTTTGGTAGGTGGTGAGTTTCGGGCCCCAGAACCCTCTCAGGCCCATCCAGCTCGAACAAGGTTGCAGAAAGATGGGGTCCGGGGCTCTGGTGGCGTTTGCCTTACAGTGAGGGCGTTGGATGAGGAACCCCTGGAGAAGGAATCCAAGGTCTGAAAACTGGTGGAACAGATACTGAGATGTGACTATGGGTATCACCGCCGCCCTCATCAGATAAGGAATATTCCAGGGTCTGTAGCCTCGTGGGAACATTCCGTAACGACCGCCCCCACCATGATTGCGATGCTTCAATTGGCATGGGCGCTCGCCCGCTACACCTTACAGGCATAGATCTCACCAAGAGTGACAATGCAAAACTCACCGTAAAAACAAAAGCAGGGCTTCCCAACCGCATCAAGAATGTAAATTTGGGCGCCCGAGTTATCCGGGGTAACTCGGGTTTGGATTCCCGAAAAAGGAACCCGAGTTAGCCCTGACCCGAGTTACCCCTAATGATGTGGGGCTCTGGACGCCGGGGTAACTCGGGCCCAGGGTAACTCGGGTTCGGATTCCCGAGAAACTAACCCGAGTTAACCCTGACCCGAGTTACCCCTGATGATTCGGGGCTCTGATAAATGGCGCTTTGGGAATGCCAGCGTTGACCCTCAATGGGGCCACAGCACCTGCCCAGGGCGCGCCCCAAAGACAAGGGCCGACCAGTGGACGCATGCCCATTCCAATGCTTCGCTCGGCTCGCCTGCCCACGGGGCCAAGCTCAGAGCAGCACCCCCACGGGCCAGGCCACTCAGATCCGACGCGAGCAGTATATACATATACATACATACGTCGATCTATCTATATATATACGTATCCATAACAAGCATATGTATATATAGGAATATATACATGCATACATACATATATATATATATATATATATATATATATATATATGTGTGTATGCATGTATGTATGTATGTATGTATGTATGTATGTATGTATGCATGTATGCATGTATGTATGTATGTATGCATGCATGCATGCATGCATGCATGCATGCATGTATGTATGTATGTATGTATGTATGTAGATATACAGGCACCCTCGCGCCGTGGACAAACTCGACGGGAGGCCTCGGGCCATCTTCGGCCTCGGGGGGGCCCTCGCCCAGCCCCCTGGAGGGCCGCCGGCAAAGCAGCTCCCTGCACGCGAGGCCGGTCCCCAAAGCCAGGGGCCCAGCCTCCTCTGGAGCTCCCAACTTCGCGCTTCGCGCTCCGCGAAGCGCGACGCGCGAGGATGAGGAGGACGAGGAGGACGAGGAGGACGAGGAGGACGAGGAGGACGAGGATGAGGGAGGACGAGGAGGAGGGGGAGAAGGAGGACGAGGGAGAAAAAGAAGAACGAGGAGGAGGAGGAGGAGGAGGAGGAGGAGGAGGAGAAGGAACGAGGACCGCGAAGCGCGAACAACTTCGCGCTCTCGTGGGAGCCCTCGCTTCTGGGGAGCCGCGCCAGGGACAACTCACGGCGTCGGGCGTCGGATCTCTGGGGGAATCAAGAGGTACAGTTAAGTCGGGCCTGTCCCCCTACAGGGGGATTTTCGGCGAAAAATAAAACATACCCCAACAATAATCCAAAAATAATCCAAGAATAGTCCGGGGACTATTCTTGGAATATTTTTTGGCCTTTTTGGAATATGTTTGGGGTATTTTTTGTTTTTCGTCGAAAATCCTCCCTGTGGGGGGACAGGCCCGACTTAATTCTGGGGCGCCGCGCTGGGGACAACTCACGGCGTCGGGCGCCAGATCTCTGGGGGAACCAAAAAGTATACCGACGCCGCTGCTCCCCGGCCCTCTCCCAGGGTGCGTTCTGACCCGAATCTCGAGGCGAACCCGACGGTGGCGACGAGAGCCTCCCGGGAGGGCGAGCGAGAAGACGGGCGAGGGGTAGTGGTATGCCCAGGTCGAGCATGTCCCCCTACAGGCAGATCTTGGAGGAAAGACTGGAACCAACATTCAAGACATACAGATCACGCAAACATGCTAGAAAACGCGGTGCCCAGACTATTGCTGGCTTCTTTCTTGATCTTCCTCCTGTAGGGGGACAGGCCCGACGTAGGGGCAGTGGCGTGGGTGCCTTCCCCTCCTCTGAGCCTCCGGGTGGCCCTCGCGGCCTGGAGGCCGCGGCGCGGCGCCCCATCTCTGCGCTCCGCGCGGGGGCGGCCTCGCAGAGCCGCCCCTGCGCACGCCGCGGGCCCCGAGGCCCGCGCCCGGGAGGGGGTAAAACGACGCGAAGATCGCGACAAAATCGGATCGGGATGACTCGAAATCTCTGAGAATCGGCGGGTTTGGAGGATGTATTGGGCGCCGCGGCCGCTCCAGAGCGTTCCGGAACGCTCTGAGAGCGCTCCGGAACGCTCTGGAGCGATTCATCCCGATCCTAGCCCTGTTTTAGTGGGGGCCCCGAGGCCGCGGACCTGGCTGTGCCTCCCCTGTCCCTACCTTTCCAGGAGGGCAAAACAAAATAGCATTCGACGTAAAGATAACCTATCCCAGAGCTATGTCTACGTCCTGGTGTTAGGCTGTTTCGCGCAGCTTTTTAGGGTTTTTAGGTTTCCGGTGCTAAAAGACAACTCTCTGGAAGGTCAGGGTGTGTAGGGGACAGAAAATCCACCAACAGAATTCGCCGGCCCAACGGGCCAGAGGGGTGCTAAGACACCCGGCAACTGGGAAGCAGTACTTCTGCTTCGCGCGCGCGGGGCGGCCCCTGGGGGTCCCCGGACGAAAAATACCTCAGGACGGTCCCGTCGGAGATGGTTTTCCGCCTGGGCGCGGCTCTCAAGCGCCCCAGAGCGCTCCAAGAGGGCTTCAAAATGTCCTCAAGATACCTCCGAGTCGCTTCCCGATCGGTCCAAGACGCCCAAGATGGCCTCCGCATGGCCGCAGACGCCTCCACGACGCCCACAGAGGCCTCCAAGAAGCGTCTCAAGAGGGCCCTAGGAACCAAAATCATTGATTTCCCTAAGGTTTTTGACGGATTGTGCTGTTCTCACCTGTTCGGCTTCCCGACGCTCCAAGACGGCCCCAGAGGCTCCAAATATCGACCCAAGACAGCCCAAAAAGTTTCCAAGAGGGGCCCAGAATGGCCCTCGAGGGCCCCAAGACGACCCAAGAGGCCTCCAGGATGGCCCAAGATGGCTTCAGGACGGTCCACAAGGGGGTCCCAGACGCGGAACCCGAACGGACATTTCGAGCCCTCGGCCCCGAGAAACGCCCATGAGGCCCCAAGAGCTCCCCAAGAGGCTCCAAGAGGCCCCGAAGAGGCCTCTAGAGAGCCCCAAGAGGTCCCCAAGAGGTCCCCAAGAGGCCCCAAAGAGGCACCCTAACGGGCCAAACGCCAGCGATGGCACAACACGTGCCGTCGTCGTCGCTACGTTCGTTGGTCGGGACGAGGGATCTCTGTTTGCTCGAATCCATTCCGTATCGGGCACGCGTCACTGCCTCCAAGACCCTCCCGAAACGCCTGCCAAGAGACCCCAGCAGCGCCGTATTGACAACGATCCCTCAGCCAAGCGGCAGAGATGAGGCTACGGCTACATGGGCCGGCGGAATGAGCGAAGCGATTGTATAATCACCCCGACACGCGAAGTCGTTCCGTGAACGCACCCAAAGAAGAAGTCAAACAGGTCAGGGCTGTTCAGTAAACGCACAGGGCCGTTCAGCAACTGCCAATTGTCGGGTCTGGGTTTTTTTCTTTCCTTGACCGTGGACGCCCGAAATCTGTACGGGAAAAAATGAGATGAGGATAGACGATAAGAAGGTCACAACTACGATTGGGTTCTGGACGGGATAAAATCAAGTTCGGCCTCGCCGCCCCCCGCCCACGAAGACAACTGTACTGCCAGGAGATAACCAACATCCGAGGGGTGAAGGGGGGGATCCTTCCTTATCCGGAGCACGTTTTGCCGATGTCCAGACAGCCGGAAGACCGAACTCAAGCGAAACATGAAGATGTAAGGAAGCAACTGGCAATGAAGTCGCCAAGCTGGAAGGTTCGATCGTGGCCGACGCAACCAACTTGCTCGCTACCAGAAGCTAGACCCGCAACGGAAAAAATGGTACGATGCCCAGCAACAAATTATCCCAGTGCGACCCTACCTAAAAGTTGGAGCCCCTAGGAAAGCAGCAGTCGCTGCTATGCTATGCCATGTTATGCTATGCCATGCTATGCTGCGCTACGCTACGCTATGCTGTGCTGCGCTATGCTATGCTATCATATGCTATGCTATGCTATGCTATGCTACGCTATGCTATGTGATGCTGCGCTGTGCTATGCTAAGCTATGCTCTGCTCTGCTCTGCTATGTTATGCTATGCTGCGCTGTGCTGTGCTGTGCTGTGCTGCGCTATGCTATGCTATGCTATGCTGCGCCATGCTATGCTATGCTGGGCTATGCTATGATATGCTGTGCTGCGCTATGCTATGCTACGCTATGCTATGCTGTGCTGTGCTCTGCTACGCTAATGCTCAGCGAAGCTGAAATGAAGGTAAGCTAAATTAAGATACACCTGAGCTTAGATGAAGCTAAGCTCAGCTAAGATGAAATAAGCTAAGCTAAGATGAGATAAGCGACGCTAAGCTAAGGGGACGTAACTGGGGGAACCGCGGGGCGGATACTGGGGGAACCGCCTGGGGCGCTTTCCACTGCCCGGCCCCTTTAAGCCCAGAGAGTAAGAACCCTTCTAGGCAGAGCCTAGGTAGGGAATGTTGTCCAAAACCGACAGCAACTGCTATTGGCCAGGCGGCCTCCCGTCTCAAACGGACCACGACCGCGGCGACGCCGACAGCGAACTCTTTGTGCCCACTGTTTCCGTACCTTAGATGCCCATTCCGGGGACCTTCTTGGAGCCAATCGCTCCACTCGTGCGTCGACCATCCGTCGACTCGAGCCGAACCTGAGTCGAACCCGAGTCGAACCTGCACCGAATCTGCATCGAACTGGAGCCGAACTGGAGCTGAACGGGTCCGCCAGGTGTCCGCAGGAGGGCTCCCACAACGAGCACTGAGCGTACTCGTGCCGATCGCCCCTCCTCCTCCTCCCCCTCCCTCCTCCTCCTCCTCCTCCTCCTCCTCCTCCTCCTCCTCCTCCTCCTCCTCCTCCTCCTCCTCCTCCTCCTCCTCCTCCTCCTCCTCCTCCTCCTCCTCCCTCCCCCTCCCCCTCCCTCCTCCTCCTCCTCCTCCCTCCCTCCTCCTCCTCCTCCTCCTCCTCCTCCTCCTCGCTCCCCGCCCGCGGGCTCCTGCCAGATCCCGCTCAGGCTTGCCGAACCGGCGGCGCCCCTCGCTGGCCTGGCGCCGCCCGAGCCCGTGCGAGGGCGGGCCGGCGGAGCGGCCCTGCCCGCGGCCCTGCTGCTCTTCGCGCTGGTGCCGCCGAGCGGCTCGTCGTCGGTGCTGGCGCGCGTCTCCTCGCCGACCGAACAAAAAAAAAAAACGTAAACAGAAACTTCCGGCGCTCCGCGTGGATTTCTTGGATCTGCGCTGGACCCCTCTCCCCGGCGCGCGGAGCGCGCCAGGGGCGGCGCCGGAGGCGCCGCCAGGGGGGCCCAGCGCGGATCCCAGAAATCCGCGCGGAGCGCCACAAGCTTATGTTTATAGCGTTTCTTCTTCTTCTTCGATCCTCGTCGTCGCTGCTCGGCTGGGCGGGCGCGTGCAGGAAATGGCACGCGCTGCCCCTGTTGCAGGTGCCGTTCTGGAAGAACCGGCACATGATCGGGGCGCACTCCTGCTGGGGTCGGGGAGAACGAAAGGGGGGGATAGCAAAGGGTAGGGTAGAGAATCAGCTCACGTAGCTGATCTTCCCCGCGCCTCCCGGCGCCGGGAGGCGCCCATGTATCGATCTCGAGGAATGGGCCCGGCGGCGGGGCCGAAACCAGCTGCACGCAGCAGATTTCGTACGCCCCCCTTTCCCTGTCCCCCCGTTTCCTTCGGCCCGAGGGGGGTGGAGGCCCGAACCCGCCGCCGCTCGCGGCGTTCGAGGCTGTCCCGGGGCGCGCTCAGACCTCAGGACTCCGAGGCGTCCGCCGGCCTCGGCGGCAAGCGCCCCCGGAAGATGCCCCGAAGACTTAAGAGGCCGCAGGACCGGTGGCACAGGCGCGCGTCTTCGCCTCCGGCCTTCTTCGAGGGCAGCGGCGCGCGCTTGGGCGACGTGTCGGCCTCCTCGGGGTGAGGAGCAATCTGCACATAAGGAGGAGGAGGAGGAGGAGGAGGAGGAGGAGGAGGAGGAGGAGGGGGAGGAGGAGGAGGGGGAGGAGGAGGATGGGGAGGAGGAGGAGGAGGGGGAGGAGGAGGAGGAGGGGGAGGAGGAGGAGGAGGAGGAGGAGGAGGAGGAGGAGGAGGAGGAGGAGGAGGGGGAGGAGGTTAAAAGCCTGCGGAGGCCCGCGCGGACTTCCTGGATCGGGGCTGAAGGGCGACGCCAGAGGCGCCGCCAGCGGGCTCCAGCACAGAAACAGCAAGTCAGCGCGGACATCCTTCAATAAGACGGAGTAGGGGGTCCAGCGTAGGTGGGTCCGCGGGGGAGGGAGGTGCAAGAGTGCTTGTCAGAGTGGGCTCCTGGACGCAGCAGTTTTGCGTGCTAGATGCAGTAGCCATAGTGGGTTCCTGGATGCGTCAGATTTTGCGCGCTGGATGCAACACGGCGGGAGTATTGGATAAGAAACCCTTCGGTAAAGACTCCAGGGTCTGACAGCCAGGGGAACGCCAATTGAGGCTGTGTCATGGACAGCATCGCCGCCCTCACCAGACAAGGAATCCACCAGGGTCTGCAGCCTCCTGGGCACCCTCCTGAACGAACGCCCCCAACCGTAGCTGCGCGTGGATGCGCTGGTGCATTTTGTCAGATGGCGGATCTCGGAAAACGTGTTCATCTCTTAGGGTTATGTTGCTCCTATCGTACTTAAGGACCGCATCCCAGACATAATTTCGAGCACCCAGAAAAGTATCGAAAGAGTGTCGAAACAGTGTCGGACGAGTGTCCCCCAGGGCCCAACATGCGCAAACCCTTGAGTTTCAGCATTATTTTGTGCTTGAAGCTCTTTCTGGTGATCAAGGCTACAGTTATAGGGGGCGAACAAACCTACCTCGCTTTTGACCACCCTCGCTTCCAAGAGATACCAAGCGATGCCAAACTACGGCCCGTACTGGTCAGGCCGCTTGACGAGGCGGCGCGTGGTATGACTCGGTTCTGCCTGGAAGCGAAAGCGGGGTACAGTGGAGGCCCGACCACAAGAAACCATCCACAAGAAAGCCAACCCTGAGACCCCAGGACGTCCATTGATTTTTGGTGTGGGAACGTCGCGCCTTCCACAGCAAACCTATCGAAACCCAAGAAACCCATGGCACCCTGGAGGCAAGCAGGGTGTTTCTTGGCATGGGCCCCCACTGTGGGTAATTCACGCCCTGAAGTCAGCAGGTTGGAACCTCATCATCTTGGGGGCCGCACCTCTTGAGCTCCGCCATCTTCCGGCGAGCTTCCGCCAGCCTCCGCCGGCTGCCCGCCCGCCGAGGCTGTCGAAAAGTATCGAGAGACTGTCGAAAGAGTGTCGGACGAGTGTCCCCCAGGGCCCGACACGCGCAAACCCTTGAGTTTCAGCATTATGTTGTGCCTGAAGCTCTGTCTGGTGATCGAGGCTACAGTAAGTAGGCTGGAACATCATCATCTTGGGGGGCGCACCTTTTGAGCTCCGCCGCCTTCCGGCGAGCTTCCGCCCGCCGCCGCCAGGAGGAGGAGGAGGAGGAGGAGGGAGGAGGGAGGAGGGAGGATGGAGGAGGGAAGTGAGAGGAGGGAGCGGGGAGGAGGAGGAGGGGGGAGGAGGAGGAGGAGGAGGAGGAGGAGGAGGAGGAGGAGGAGGAGGAGGAGGAGGAGGAGGAGGAGGAGGAGGAGGAGCGGCCCGCCCGCGGCGGCGGCCCCGCTTCTTGCTCTCGGTCGCCCCCCTTCCGCCGCCCGCCGCCGAGGTGCAGAGACAGCGGCAACTCCCTTCGACCCTGGAAGGCAGAACGAAGGGACCCTGGGGCACACAGATAAAACAGATACACACAGATAGAAGGATGCACCATTTCTTCCCATGGTTTCTGGGTGTTCGTCTCCCCCCCCCCCACTTCCCATATTTTCCTGGGAGTGGACGATTCATTGTGTCTGTGTGTTTTCCCCCTCCTGACAACAGGCCCTTTTTTGGAGCACCTTGGTGTGCGCCAACCGCCGTCGCCCGTGCAACAGGGGGTGCCCCCTCCCCCCCCCCGCGGTGGCTGCAAGCTGCGACACGCGGCAGCAATCGTGCACAGCCCATGAACGACGGCAGCCCTCGCCGCCGCCGGCCCGCCTGCGCCAGACCAAACCACTCCAGCTCAGACCCCTGGGCGTTTGTACGCCACGAAGAGTATACAGTGGAGGCCAGTCCACAAGAAACCTTCCACAAGAAACCCACCTCTGAGACCCCAGGACGCCCATGGCTGTTGGTGTGGGAACGTCACGCTCTCCATAGCAAAACCAGCGAAACCCGAGAAGCCCAGGGCACCCTGGAGGCAAGCAGGGTGTTTCTTGGCATGGGTCTCCACTGTACACCCTCCGACGAACTTCGCATGTACCTTCAGGGAGGGGACGGTGTAGAAAGTCGCTGGCTCCCAGCGGTGCTTCCCTCACCGCTGCCCTCCCCTGAAGCCCAGGACAAATCCAGTGGAGGGTGTTGGCGGAGTATATGTCTGTCGCGATCTCTCTGAGGGGCAACGTTAGGGGGGATAGGGATAGGGGGGGAAACATCGACCTGGAATCGGCGATATATCACCGATAGATCGGCGACAGGCCCCCGATCGTGACTCCGCACCTCCCTGGCAGGGGTGGGGCTATTGGGCCCCTACCGGCGATCGATGGGCGATTGGGGGTCGATGCGCCCCCCCTGTGCCTATCCCCGATGATGATGATGATGATGATGATGATGATGATGATGATGATGATGATGATGATGATGATGACGACGATGACGATGACGATGACGATGATGATGGTGATGGTGATGATGATGATGATGATGATGATGATGATGATGATGATGATGATGATGATGATGATGATGATGATGATGATGATGATGATGATGATGATAACGATGCTGATGATGATGATGCTGATGATGCTGCTGATGATGATGATGATGATGATGATGATGATGTTGATGATCCTCTCTCTCTTCCGCGATCCCCGACCCTGACTCTCTCTTTCTTCTGCGCTCCTCGCCCCTCACCGGCGTCAGCAGGAACCCGAGTTAGCCCTGACCCGAGATACCCCTGATGATGTGGGGCTCTGGGCGCCCGAATTATCCGGGGTAACTCGGGCCCAGGGCAACTCGGGTTCGGAATCCCGAGAATCGAACCCGAGTTAGCCCTGACCCGAGTTACCCCTGATGATTCGGGGCTCTGAACTCTCTCTCTCTTCTGCGATCCTCGCCCCTCACCGGCGTCAGCAGGAACCGGATGCCGCGGCGCACGGCCTCCACGGCCTCCGGGGTGCCCGAGACGTGGGCCTCGTCGCTGGCCCTGTCCAGCCACACGCGGGCGCCGGTCTCCGCCTGCAGCGCCGTGACCGTCGCCGAAGTGATCGTCATGATCATCATCATCAGCAGCAGCAGCATCATCACCATCAGCATCATCATCGTCATCATCACCATCATCATCGTCATCATCATCACCAGCATCAACATCCTCAACATCAGCAACATCATCATCATCATCATCATCATCATCATCATCATCATCATCATCATCCTCATCATCGTAAGAATCATCATCATCAGCAGCAGCATCAACATCATCTTCAGCATCAGCATCATCATCAGCATCGACATCATCATCAACATCAGCATCATCATCACCATCAGCATCAGCATCATCATCAGCAGCATCAGCATCAGCGTCAGCATCATCAGCGTCAGCAGCAGCAGCATCATCAGCATCACCATCATCATCAGCATCGGCAGCACCATCATCATCATCATCATCATCATCATCATCATCATCACCAACATCCCAACCATCACCACAATAAGCATCAGCAGCAGTAGCAGCAGCATCATCGGCATCAGCAGCATCATCATCAGCAGCACATCATCAGCAGCATCATCATAATCCTCATCGTCATCATCATCATAATCAGCGTCATCAGCAGCAGCATCAACATCATCATCGTCATCATCATCATCATCAGCATCATCAACGTCATCATCATCGTCATCAACATAAATATCATCACAATCATCATTAACATCATCATCAGCAGCATCATCATCAGCGTCAGCATCATCAGCAGTAGAAGCAGCATCATCATCATCAACAGCAGCATTTGCATCATCAGCAGCAGCATCATCATTAGCATCATTACCATCATCAACATCATCATCATCATCAGCATCATCATCAGCATCATCATTGACATTATCATCAGCATCAGCAGCAGCACCATCATCGTCAGCAGCATCAGCATCAGCATTAACATCATCAGCAGCATCATCGTCATCAGCAACATCATCGTCATCAGCATAATCATCCTCATCAGCAGCAGCATAATCATCATGACCAGCATCATCAGCAGCAGCAGCATTAGCAGCAGCATCATCATGATCATCATCATCACCAGCATCATCAGCATCAGCAGCAGCTGCATCAGCGTCAGCATCAGCATCAGCATCATCATCAGCATCATCATCACAACCATCGCCACCATCAGCATCACCATCATCATCAGCAGCATGACCATAACAATCAGCATCAGCATAATGATCATCATCAACATCATCATCAGCATAAACATCATATCATCATCAGCAGCAGCGAGATCATCATCATCATCAGCGGCATCAGCATCAGCATCATAAGCATCATCAGCATCAGCATAATCATCACCACCATCATAATCATCATGAGAATCAACATCATCATCAGCACCATCATCCGCAGCGGCAACATGTGCATCATCATCAGCATCATTATTATCATCATCAGCAGCATCATATCCATCAGCAGCATCATCAGCATCAGCAGCAGCATCATCAGCATTAGCATCATCAGCATCAGCATAATCCTCATCACGACCTGCACCGCCGTCAGCATCATCATCATCATCACCAGCAGCATCATGACCATCAGCATCAGCAGCATCATCATTGGCAGTATCATCATCATAATCATCATCAACATCATCATAAGCATCATCATCATCGTCATCATCATCATCATCGTCATCATCATCGGCAGCATCATCATCAGCAGCATCATCAGCAGCAGCATCATCATCATCAGCAGCATCATCATCACCACCATCACAATCACCATCATCATGAGCATCATCATCATCAGCATCATTATCATCAGCAGCATCATCATCAGCATCAGCATCATCATCATCATCATCATGACCATAACCATCAGCAGCATCATCATCAGCATCAGCATCATCAGCAGCATCAGCATCGTCATCGTCATCGTCATCGTCATCATCATCAGCGACATCAGCATCAGCATCATCATCATCATCATCATCATCATCATCATTATCAGCAGCATCAGCATCATCATCACCACCATCACAATCACCATCATCATGAGGATCTTCATCATCGGCATCATCATCACCATCAGCATCAGCAGCATCATCGTCATCAGCATCAGCATCATAACCATCAGCATCAGCATCATCATCAGCATCAGCATCATCAATATCACCATCACCATCACCATCACCATCACCATCACCATCATCATCATCATCATCATCATCATCATCATCATCATCATCATCATCATCATCATCATCATCATCATCATCGTCGTCATCACCATCATCATCACCATCATCACCACCTGCAGCGCCGTAACCGTCGCCGCGTGGGGCCCCAGCACGCGGCCGGCGCCGCCCGCCGGCAGGCGCACCACGACGGCGACGCTGCCGGCCGCCGGGGGCCCGCCGGCGGCGCTGCCGCCGCAGGGCCCCGTGCGCGGCGGGCCCCGGGGCTCGCCGCTCTCCCGGCGGGCCCGCGCCTCGACGCGGGCCAGCTCCGCCTCCGCCCCCGCGCGCTGCTCCTGGGCGGGGCCCGAGTCGGGCTCCGAGGACACCCAGGGGCGCGCGGCGCACAGCGCCTGGGCGGCGGAGGGGAGCGGGGCCGAAGACGCGAGGGGGGCGCGGCGGCCTGGCGCCGCGGGCTCGCGCGGGCCGCCGGCGCGGCACACCGCGTGGAGGGGAGGGCACTGGCGCGCGAGCCTTCGCGGGCAGCTCGCGCGCGGATGTCCGCGCAGCTGGCCATCGCTCGAGCGTCCATTGCCTGTGCTCTTTTCGGCCTCGCGCGTGCTTTCTTCGCCAAGCGGTCAAGGATGCTCCTCAAGGGTCCTCGCCGAGAAAGAGCGATGCCGGGGCGGTTGAACCCGCTGTTCTGCGTCGCTCGCCTGGTACGCCTCGCGCCAGCAGCGCTCGTCGACCAGCGCCGCGGCCCGCTCGGCGGTGCGCAGCAGCGCGAACTGCGCGACCTCGTCGAGGCCCAGCAGGGTGAACGCGGGCTCGTCGATCTTGACGCCCTCCTTGATGGGCCGATTTTCCATCTCCACAACCACAGGTAGGAGAGGGAGAAGAAGGAGGTGGAGGAAGAGGAGGAGGAGGAGCCCGCGTAGCTCGGAAGCTCCGTGGCATCATCAACTAGAACCGATGGTCAGCTTGGCAGCATGCAGGAGCCTCAGGTGGGCAGGTGCCTGGGACGGCGAGGCTGCAAGCTCTGCCTTTAGTGTGTGATAGAGATGCACAGCTTAAACTGAAGTTTTGTGCGCGTCGAAGCGCGAGAAACCAGGGCCATATTCATCTTCCTTGCCGAGGCCGAGGCGAGCGAGGGGACAGGCAGGGAAGATAGTGCGAGGGCAGGGCGAGACGGTGAAGAAGGGCGGGGCAGAAGATATGGTGGAGCCAGCGATCGAGACAGCCCTCACATCCCAGGAGACAAGGGCGCTGGCCCAGGACGGGCATTCGCCCAGAGGCCAGCTGCGCCCACCCCCAGGACGGCCGGGAGCGTGCCAGGATGGGCCGGAGGGCAGAGCAACGCGGGGTCATGCCGCCAAGTGAGGGGGGGTCGACCTCTGGCAGCCATCGGGGAGAGGCAGGGAAGGCAGGGCAGGGCATCTGGAGGAGGAGGAGAAGGAGGAGGAGGGGAGGGGAGGGGAGGGGAGGAGGGGGAGGAGGAGGAAGAGGAGGGCCTCCCCATCCTCCCCTCTCCCCCGTCCTACCTATGGTAGTGGTGGTGGGGCATCGGCCCACAGGGCCGTCACTATAGGGTACGGTACGTCACCGGATCATCTGCGTTTGCGTCTCTCCCCCCCCCACACTGTCCATATTTTCCCATAATGGTTAATTGTGTGTCTGTGTGTGTTTTCCCCTCCTGACTCCTCCCAGTACGTCACGTCGTGCGCAAAGGACTTCAGGGTGGCCAGCATGCGGCAGGTCAGC
>CAUYUJ010016865.1:163771-224881 GCA_963575745.1 Prorocentrum cordatum | reverse complement strand
GGGGGAGGAGGAGGAGGAGGAGGAGGAGCAGGAGGACGAGGAGGAGCAGGAGGAGGACGAGGAGGAAGAGGAGGAGGAGGAGGGGGAGGAGGAGGAGGAGGAGCAGGAGGAGGAGGAGGAGGAGGTCCGCCAGCGCCCGCAGCAGCGCACACGGCCGCCGCACCTGCTCCAAAACATGCGCGCGCGGGGGGCGAGGGCAGGAGGCCACGCACACGGCTGGTCGGGTGAGGGCAGCGAGCCAAGGAACCATCCTGGGGAAGGGAGCCCGAGGTCCGGCACCCGGTGGACTGGCCGTGCAGCAGGAGCTCGAGCACAGAAAGCCCTTCCACAAGAGACCCAATCCAGAGACCCCAGGACGTCCGGGGACTGTTGGTGTGGGAACGTCGCGCCTTACACGGCAAAGCCCTCCACTGTAGGCACGCAGGGTGTTTCTTGGCATGGGTCTCCACTGTAGACATCACCGCCGCCCCCATTGGTCAAGGAATCCTCCAGGGCCTGACGCCTCCTGGGCGCATCCCATATCGACAGCAGGCACGAGCGCAGAGTGCTGTGGCGTGCAGCTGGGTGAAGTCACGCTGGCGCGGAGAGGGGGACGAGGGAAGGCGACGGCGGGGAAGACGCGGCAGAGCGGGCTGGTGGTGCACATCGTGGGGGTAGATGGGGCGGGGGGGCGCCCGTCTAACACAGCAGCGGGCCTCTCGGAGAGACCTGGAGGCTTCTGGGAAGGCCAACCCAATCTCGGTCCGGTCCCGTCTGCGCGCCGCCGAAAGATGCGACAGGCAAATACAACCAACACCCTCTGTTTTTTGCTTCCCGGTCGGCTGATCCAGCTCAGCTAACAGATCAGCGGAGCGCACGAAGGAGAATTACCACCCAGCGGTGTTGATGGAGGCAGCGCAAGAGGTGCTGCGGATGCAAGAAAGAAGCGTGCAGAAAAGAGAGGCTGTCTCTCATCAGCGCGCAGCCCCAGGAGGGGCTGCTCACACACAACCAACACACACATTCCTTCTGCAAGCCGACGGGGTGCAAGCACTGGACGCGCACGAGATGAAGTGAACCACCCTGCGCAGCAGCACAGGCGACCAGTGAAACGGGCACAACCGACCGCGGAACAGCCAAGATCAGGCGCGTGCAGGACGCGCACGCGCGCACACGCAAGCACACACACACACACACACACACGCACGCAGGTGTTGTCCTCCGACGCGCCAGCAGATCGCAGCCAGCGGCGGAAGGGCAAGCCCGACACGCTGCCAGGACAGTGTGCCCAGCACCGCGAAGGCGAACAAAACAGCAAGGGCTCCCACCACCTGCCAGGTGTGGCCGACCGCTGCGCCGAAACGTGCAGGCGGCACAGCGCACAGGAAAACGAAGAAGCCACGCCCCGGAGGGAGGGGGGGCGGAGGAACGAGGGCCCACGGCAAGCCCTCGCACACCGGGGCACACGCTTGTCCCTCCGACGCGAGGCTGCATCCAAACCCCGGATGCATGGTCACGCAGGGGAGCCCAGAATCGAATCGAGAAGCCGCGATCGAAATGAATCGGATCGGCGGACATCGGCAGCCGAGTCGGGACAAGTCGAATCGGCAGACTAGAAATTAGGCCTCCGTTGAGAAGTCGGAGCCCAAATCGGAATCCAAGTCGGATCGAATCGGAATCGGCAACCATCGAAACCGAATCGAATCGAATCGGAGGAATCGAAACGAGCCCTGGTGACGGGGCTCGCTTGCCACGCAACTGATTCCTGGTGGAGCGGTGCGGGCATCAAGAGGCCGGGAAGGCGCACGCTGGCGCATATCCAGGACAGCAGACCGGGCGGTGTTCAAAACAACCTGTCGAGCTCTCGCGTGGGCAGGACGCACACACAAACACGCACACGCACTCGCACGCACGAACGCACACACACACACACATGCGCGCACGCACACACAGACACACACACACACACATACACACACACACACACGCGCGCGCGCACGCACACACACGCGCACGCACACACACGCGCACGCACACACACACACACACACACGCACACACACACACACACGAGCGCCACGCACGCCACAAACACACACACACACCACACACGCACACACCCAACCCACACCACCACACGCACGCACACACGCACGCACGCACGCACGAACGCACTCACACCGCACTCGACACGCACCGCGCGCACCCACACAAACAAACGCATACGACACACGCACGCACACAACACACCCACGCATCGCACACACACACACACACACGCCACACGCACCACGGACACGCACCACACACACACAGGACAACACACAACACAAGCATACGGCACACACACACACCACACACGCACACGCACACGCACACGCACACACACAGAACACAAACACACACACGCACACGCAACACACACACACACGCACGCACGCACGCACGAAGCACGCAGACGGGCAACACACGCACACACACACACACACGCACACACACACACGCACACGAAAACAACACACACACACCCACGCACTTACACACAAAGGCACGGCAACACGCAACACGAACACACCGCACACACGCACAAGACCAGCACGCACGCACGAACGCACCACACACACCACAAACCGCCACACACACACACACACACGCACACTATGCGCACACCCACACACACACGCCGCCACGTACGCATGCGCCGCGCACACACCACACGCGCGCACGCAACGCACGCACGCGCAAAAGCACAAGCACACCACCAACACACACCACACCACACACACACGCACGGACGCGCACACGCACAAAAAACACACACACACACACATACACGCACGCACAGCACGCACACACGCACTCGCACGCCGCACGCACCGACACACAGACAACACACAAAGGACTATTCGCACTCACATATTCACGCACCCACCCCACGCACACACGCCACACGCAAACGCACACGCACACGCACACACACAACAACACACAGCGCACATACGCACGACGTACGCACGCCACGCACCGCCACACGCACACGCACCACACACACACACACACACACACACACACACGCATACACACACACACGCACGAACGCACGCACGCACACAGACACACACGCACACACGCACACACATGCACACACACACACACACTTTTTAGCATCGCTGCCTTGTGCGCAGCGCCAAAGCGCGACTAGGAACGCCCGAGCCCTCAGAGACCCCTTAGGGTCCCAACAGACGCGCGCAAGCACGCACGCACGCACGCACACACGCCTGCACGCACGCACGCACGAACGCACGCACCCACGCACGAACGCTCACTTTCCGGTCGTTCGCGGGCGGGCGCAGCGCCACACCGCCTGACACGTGCGCGCCGCGCGCGCGCCAAGGAGCCAGCCCCTAGCGGGGCAATGAAAAGCAGCAGCCTGGCTGGCAGCAGCGTGCTCCGGCTGGGACTGTCGCCGGTGCTCCTCGATGGCACGGCGTTCCAGCTGGGATACCAGGAAGAGAAACAAATGAGAAGTAGGAGAAGGGGGAATGGCCCCCTGGCGGCCGGCGTCTCGAGCTAAGGGCTTGAGCCCAAGGGCTTGAGCCAAAGGGGCGACGGTACATACACACACACGTACACACGTACACAAACACACACACACACACACACACACGCACACTCGGGCCGCGCCTGGGGGGCACTCCTTTGGGGGGCTCCAATGTGGCGGTGCATATGTCATTGGCCCTCGGTCAGGTGCTGCGTTCGGCTAGCTTCGGGACGTTGCATTTCAGTGGGAGCGACACGCACACGCACACGCACAACCACAACCACGTGAGCGACGAAGCTAAGCGGGTCTCACGCGAAATGACACAACGACGTTACGCGGTGGCTTACGCGGGCCGCCAGCGCGGCAAGCTACATTGGAGACGAGTGCGCTCACGCGCAACCTTACGCAATCAGCTCACGCGCCAGTCGGCGCAGACGCCACCATGTGCTGCGCCGCTCACGTGGCGCCGTGCTCCTCTTCTCCCCCCCACCCACCACACCGCGGCCCGCGCCGGGGCCAGCGCATCGCCGTGCCGTCTAAGGAGGTCCCACGGGCGCGCGCGCGCTCGCGCTGGTTGGTCAAGGAAGGTGTCTGGCAGTACACGGCAGCGGCGTCAGCGGCTGCGGCCAAGCACGCGCACACGCACGCGCACGCGCACACGCATGCGCACACACACGTGGCGCCGCGCTCCATTGAGATCCGACGTAGCGAAGATAATTGCAACATCGCAAGAGGTCACGCCTGGAGCCCTAGACCCCATCCTGCTGCGCCAGTTGTCGACCGGATCGATAAGGGTCCTGGAGCCCGAAACTGGGCGAAGACGCTGGGCCCGAAAAAGTTGTGACGCCAGGGCTTAAGGGGCACGCGCACGCGCACGCGCACGCGCACACGCACATGGCGCCGCGCTCCCCTGAGATCCGACGTAGCGAAGATAATTGCAACATCGCAAGAGGTCACGCCTGGAGCCCTAGACCCCATCCTTCTGCGCCAGTTGTCGAGCCAGATCGATCTGAAGGGTCCTGGGGCACGAGAAACTGGGCGAAGACGCCAGGCTCGAAAAAGTCGCGACGCCAGGGCTTCAGGGGCACACGCACACGCACGTGGCGCCGCGCTCCTTCTTCTGGTTGACGCACGCGGCGGTCCAGCGAAAAAAGGGTGGTGCAATAGATCTGGTGCAAAAGATTTGTAGGGTTGCAGCAGATTTTCGACATGCAATACATTCTGGGGAACATATATTGTGCTGGATTCCCGCGTGCAGTGCGTTCTTTGCAGCACGACGCAACACAACTCTCTGGCGCAGTGCGCTTGCAACACACGTGCCCTCAACGTAAGTCTTGCACCACCCCCTTTCAGCTGGACCCCCTTTTGGGCCACCCAGACTTTTCCTCCCCCAGCACACCGCGGCCCGCGCCCCCCGGGCGCCGCCCGCACCGGTTGAGCAGGGACCGACCGTCCCGGCATTTCTATAGGCCTACCACGACATGTTCTTAGAACCCAAAAATGTCCTGAGAACCAAAACGATGTTCTTGGAACGTAAACCCGATGTGTTAGAACAGGCCGGTCCCGGCCAGAAGTGTTCTGAGAACATGAACATTTCGTGGAAACCACAAGAGGTTCTCTGAGCATTCTTCGGGAGCGGCCAAGAGGGGAGTGTCCAAGAGGGGGGGGGGTGCAAATCATGACCGGCGGCATGTGCGCGGCCCAGCGGGGGGGCTAGGGACGTCATGCAATTAGAAGAGGCGCCATGAAATCTGGGGAAGTATCGTGGCCCCCGCCATGAGATCCACCCCCCCTCGTCATCACCCCCCTCTCTGCCGCCCCCGATCTAGGCACGCCAGGACGCCTCGCCACTGCTCGAGCCGAGGCCCGCCGCGCGGCCGCGCCCGGCAGCGAGAGGGGGCAGGACGCAGAGCGCGGGCGGCCTCCGGGGGAGGCCCGCGGAGCCTGCAGCCCGCGGGGGGGGGCACAGCGAGCGCCATCCGCGTGCCCGGGGCGGCGGGGCACCATCGTCGACGACCGGGCCCTGGATGATGGGCCTGTCTTCCACCACCACCACCATCAGGTTGGAGGGGGAAGGGGTCCTCCTCCTCCTCCTCCTCCTCCTCCTCCTCCTCCTCCTCCTCCTCCTCCTCCTCCTCCTCCTCCGCGTCCGTAGCCATTTGGGCTCAAGGCTGTGGCTGGTCTCTGCTAACCGCACTGTCTGATACGGTACTTCCTGAGTTTTCATGCTTTTCCTTTCCTGCGCAGAAGGCCGCAGAAGGCCGCCTTTGCTGCAGTGCTCGAGGCCATCATTGCAGTTCCTGTGCGGCGTGCTCTACAGGAACATCTCCTTCGGCAAGCTGTTGCCACCGCTTCGACGGTTGCGATGGGCGGAGGTGGTGTCCTGATGAAGGGCAAGAAGGCTCCTGACAGTACCGATGCGGTACTTTCCAAATTCGAGGCCGTGCTGCAAGGTGCAGGCGAGGCCTTGGGCCTCGAGCGCAAAGCGACTTCTGAAGACGTTCGACATGCGCTCCGGGCCATCGGTGAGGAGTCTCTGGCCAAGGATTGGGCTGGATTCAGGGCTGGCCGCAGAGCCTTGGCCCACCCCAAGCCAGGTCTGACCAATAGCGTCATGTCCAAGCTTGTGCGAGGACATGCTAACTCGCACTCGGAGTCTGACACCACAGCTGAGGCGCCTTTGACCCAGGCGCCAGAAGCCAGCACCGACGACTTTTCGGACTTCGGCGAGAAGGTCAGCAAGCTAGAGAGCGTATGTGACCAGCTCCTGAAGCACCATTCGGACAACGAGGCCGTTCACGCCAAGCTCGTGGCAAAGTATGCCCTCGTCGACTACTGCTACAACATGCGCAACACCATGCAGGATTTGAAGTTGCAGGACAAGTTCGAGGCGAATGACTTGGACGCAATCGGGAAGGCGGTGCAGGATACCCTTCAATGGTCCGACAAGCCCCTGGTGGCCGACGCTGCCGAGTTCGAGGGCAAGCGAAAGGAGCTAAAGGGCATCGTCAACCCCATCATGATGAAGGCAGTAGAGAGCTGCTGCCACAACATGCGCGGCACCCTGCAGGACCTGAAGCTGCAGGACAAGTTCGAGTCACGTGACTTGGACAACATTGAGGAGGCGGTGAATGACACCCTCCACTGGCTCCACCTGCCCCAGGCCGCTCGCTGACGTGGCCGCGCTCGTGGGCAAGCACAGGGAGCTGGAGGGCATCGCCAACCCCATCCTTGACAAGGTGCGGAAGGCGCAGACCAAGCAGAAGGAGCTGGAAGGCATCGCCAACCCTGTGGCGATACATGTGTCCCAGACCTCGGGCTGCGCCGATACCTCGGCCAGTGTGGTGGTGGCGCAGGCTGGCGCTGCGTCCGACCCCGATGCGGACGAGAGGCGCGAGTGCATGGACATCATCTCCAACAGCTGGCTTGCACCCAAGTGTGAGGCGACGCGAGCCACTCTGCTCGAAAAAGACATCCATGAGCTGCGGAACATCGCGTATGCTGCTCAGAACAAGCCGTTCTGAGCTCGTGGCGCACGTTCCTGGTTGCTGGATTCGCCTCGGAATGTTGTGTGGCCCGCCTGGGCCCCTTGGGGCCCTGGCTTGCCGTCGGTCCCGCTCCTGGGGTTCGGGACTTCGGTTGGGCCGTCCCCGCGGGGGTGGGGCGTGCACCGTCTGTAACCCTCGGGGTTGCGGAAGTGGCACGCTCCTGTCGGTGCCCTGTCTTGGGTCCTCGTCGCCGTGTGCGGGGCCGCGAGGCTGCCGACGTTGGAGGCGTCGATACGTTTCCTCCACGTGGCCCCACTAGAGTTGGGATGCCATTTTCCATAGCCGTGGAGCCGCCTCGCTGGCTGCTCTATTCTGGCGGAGGGGTAGGAGTCTCCTCCCATCCCTCTGCTGTCTCCCTTTCGCTGGCCTCAGCTATCGACTCGACTGCTGCTGCGCCACTCGCTCGCTCGCTCCCTCCTCCTCCTCCTCCGCCTCCGCCTCCGCCTCCTCCTCCTCCTCCTCCTCCTCCTCCTCCTCCTCCTCCACCTCCTCTCCTCCTCCTCCTCCTCCTCCTAATCCTCCTACTCCTTCTCCTCCTCCGCTTTTCGCCACCTCCTGTGTGTGCTCCTCTCCTATACTACTACTCCTCTCGTCCTCTTCCTCAACCCTCCCTCCTTGTCCTCCACATCCTTCCCCCCTCCACCTTATGGTGGTGGTGGTGGAAAACATGCCCATCAGTGGAATCACGGCGTCTCCACTGTTTCGGGCCTGGCGTCTTCGCCCAGTTCCGGGCCCCCTGGGGCCCTTCCAGGTCGAGATCCGGCCCGAAGATTGGAACAAAATGGTGGGGGTCTGGGGCTCCGGGCGTGATTTGTCACGATGTTGCAATGCTTCTGCTGCGTCGGATCTCCGGGGACGGCGACGGCGGCGGCCCAGCGCCGGCCCGACGCGGACCGGTCGACGGCCGCGCCGGCGGCATCGGTCGGCGGGCCGCCCCGCAAACCTCAGCAGCCCAATCGTCGGTAAGAGCAAACCTAGGCAGCCGAATCGCCGACGCTCCAAGATGGCACCAAAAAGCTCGACGGCCCGAAAGGCCCCCAAGAGGGCCCTAAGACGGCCCCAGAGGCGCCCAAGATCGCCACAGAGGGCCACAAGCCGGCCCGAAGAGGGGCCCAAGAGGCGAACAGCCGAACCACCAATTCGAGCCTACCGCCCCAAGACGCCCCCAGGAGACCTCAGAGGCCCCCGAAACCGCCCCCAGTCCCTTTGGCGGGCCTACGAGGCCCCCAACGAGACCCAAAAAGAAACCCTAAGACGTCCCCGAACGACCCCCAACAAACCCCAGGAGGCCACGAACGTGCAGGCCAAAGGCCTGCGATGGCACAGTACGGGCCGGCGGAATGAACGAAGCGATTAAATGTCAGCTTGCGATTAATGATAATGGGACACATAAGGACACACTAGCACTAAACGCCCCCCTTGGAGGTGCGCGTCCGACCTGACCATATTAGTAAAACCAGATTGTAGCATATGGTTTCCCGAGCGGCGTGGACGATAAGATTTTTTTGTGCGCGCGTCGCCCCTAGGGGAGGGGGGGCGCACGCATGGCATTACTATGTTGGGGTGGCGCCGAAAAAAACACAGGCGGCGCGCCATGTAAAAAATTGTTCCCCCGGTCGGGCCAATCGCGGGGGGGGGCGCCCGCCAAATGGAATCACGCGGCGGCGGCGCTGGTGATTCGCACCGACGCCCGACCGCCAGCGCGAGGGCGACAGGCTCGACGCAAGCGGCGCCGCTGCAGCGGAGAGGGACAGCAGCGCCTCCGCTGTAGCGGGGCGCTTGGGCCGAAATGGCTGCAGGCACCAGAGAAAGAGGAGGCGGGGGGAGGAAGCGCCTCAACGGGCGGGCGGTTCCGACAGGGCTGCAAACAAAAACGGTGAAACGGGGGGATGAACGGCAGAAGCAGGCGGAAAGGGTTCCTCCTTTTCCTTTCCCCCCTCTCCACCTCGACTACAATATGTCCTACAACAACGACGACGACAACGACGGCGACGGCGATACCGACGGCGACGGCGGACGACCGTGCACTGCGGATGCTCCACGAGGGTGAGGCAGGTGTGCTGCGCATGCCCGCTGTGCTCGTCGACGATGACGACGACGACGACCACGACGACGACCACCACGACGACGACGACGACGACGACTACGACGACGGCGGCGACGCACTGCGGATGCCCCATGGGGGGCTGAGTAGGCCCGCTGTCGCCGACGCCGTCGCCGACGCCGATGTCGACGACAACGACGACGACGACGACGACCACGACGACCACGACGACGACGACGACGACGATGACGACGACGACGACGAGGACGACGACGACCACGACGACCACGACGACAACGACGACGACGACCGTGGCTTGTCAGTAATCAGCCTGAGAAGGGATGCAGCTTCGCCTCGGATGTATACGGTCCCTAAAACAACTTCTATTCGAAAGGCAAGCGTTTGGAGGCTGCCGTGCAAGGAGGTACACGATCCCCTCGGCGGCGCCCGCGACGACCCCCTGGCGTTCGTGATAAAATGTATGCCGCGGCCCGCGAAGTCTATTCATCAACCTCGGGGGGGATCATTCGTCAATCACGAGCTGCCATGACGAACAACCCTAGGCAGCCCAATCGTCGGCAAGAGCAGACCTGAAATCCGAGCTCGTCGCGAAGGGGGGTCGTAAGGATTGCCATTGACGGACGGATCAAGCGCGCCAGCTGACGCACAATCGGACCTGGGCCAGAATAGCATCCCTCAAGAACATGAGACGCCCCGTCGGCCAAAAAACAAAGAACATCCAAGGCGATCCTTCCCAGGGTGCACAAGAACACCCCACAAACACGAAGAACACTGGGGCACCTTCCCCGAACCAACCTCGATCTTATACCTCGGTCCGACTGTAGGGGGTAGAGGAACAAAGACTTGCATAAACATAAAACTTCTGGAGGTCCGCAAGGATTTCTTGGATGAGCGCTGGACCCCCTCCCTGGCGCGCGGAGCGCGCCAGGGGCGGCGACAGAAACGCCGCCAGGGGAACCCCGCGTGGATCCGAAAAGTCTACGCGGAGCGCCAGAACCATGATGTGGCCCTGGAAACACCGCGCTGCCGCAGCGACCTCCCGTGCAGGACCTTGGGGAGGGGAGCCAGCAGCCCCCCCCCCCGAGTGGCTGGTCTCTCCTCCGATGGTGGTCGGCCTCGGTCGAGAGCTCAGCGACACCAGCCCCCGCGACGGGCAGGCGAGGACCTATCGTGGGACGCCGTGCACTCCAAGGCGGCGCGCCACCTGCTGGAGCGCGAGAATTTCTTCCAGAGAATCTGGCGGAGGAAGGGAGTCTGGCCGCACCTGGGCGCCGAAGCCGTCGGCTTCTTCTCGCGTGGCATACTTGCCTTAGCGCAGGCAGACTTCGAGCAGCAGGTCGACCGCATCCTGAGTATCTCCTCCGATGCTGAGGCCAAGCATGAGAAGGCCGTGATGCAGAGCTGGAGGCAGTGGGCGCAGGCAGCTTTTGCGGCTGGAGCCAAGGGAGCTCACCGATTCATGAAGCCCAAGGCTCTCCAGGAGATCGTGGACGGAGGCAATGGGCTACAACATGGGTACGTACTGGCTGATCGTAAGCGTGAGTATTGGGAAAGCTTCTGGGTGCGGCATGGCGGTGAGCTGGCTCGCCGACCTGTTGATGCTGACACTTGGGAGCAGCTGCCAAGGCTTGAGGCGGGCGACGTACTCAAGGCAATCCGTTGTTTCTCTTGGCAGACAGGCGTCGGGCAGATCAACATCGCGCCCAGGGCCATGGAGCACCTCTCCCACGGGGCGCTGACGGCTATGGCGCGCCTCTTCGAGCGGTGCGAGCACCTCCTGCTGTGGCCAGACGGCAGATTCCTCTCGAAGCTCGTGAGACTCCCCAAGCCAGGGGTGGGGAGCGCCTGATTGTGCTGATGAACACGCTGGTCAGGATCTGGGGACGGGCGAGGCGGCCTGTCTCGGCAGCGTGGGAGAAGGCCCATGCGCTACCAGAGGTCTGGGGCCACACTGGAGGCAAGTCGTCGAGTGATGCGGCCTTTGATTTGGCGCTCACCAAGGAGATGGCGACCCTGTGCGATGACGACGCCATCATTGTGCTGCTGGACATGCTCAAATGCTACGAGCAGCATTCGCCAGACGATGTCGGTCGCTCCTCAGGTTCAGCCCAAGGACTTGGTGGACGACGTCGCGCTGTGCTGGGTCGGCAACGACCCGAGCGGGGTGCGAGAAATGGCCATTGCCACTCGTGCTTTCTGCAGGGCTGTCCGGCCCCCCGGGCTGGTGCTGCAGATGGATAAGTCTGGGCACCTTACGACGTCCAGGCGCACCAGCTACCACTTTCAGAAGTACGCCAGGCTGCTGAAGATCGCTGGCAAGAGGCACATGCGGTATCTTGGCCACGACCTAGCTGGGTCGTCGGCCACAAGGGCCGTGCAGAAGGGACGCCTGAAGGCCATGCACGGAAAGAAGGCCAGCGTTCGAGCACTGCAGAAGGGAGCAGGACGACAGCGGGCGGCTCGGCTCTGGGCCACGGGTGTGCTGCCATCCGTGGGGCACGGAGCCACGGTCAGCGGCATCAGCGACACGGAGCTGCAGCAGATGAGGACCATGGCTGGCGTCTTCTGTGGCTACAAAGGGTCGGGCTCCCTGACGCTGTACCTGGCCGCGCAGCAGTGGAGCTTCGACCCCATATTCCACACTACCTTCAGCATCGTGGGGCAGCACGCGGCGTGGGTGTGGGATGGGCGTGTGACGCTCTCCCGACTGCAGCGGGCCTGGATGGGCTTGCGTGACTCCTGGGAAGCCCGCCACACTCACGTCACGTGGGCCAGTGCGCAGGGCCCGCTTTCGGCCTTGTGGTTGTCCCTCAGGAGAGTCAACTGGAACATGGCAAGTTCTACAATCTTGGTTGACGATGAGGGCCTGCATATCAGTTTGCTGCAGTATTGTCCCAGTGAGGTGCTGTTTTTCCTGCGTCGCAGCCTCGACCGTTGGCAGAGCCATCGTATCCTCGACCAGCTGCCTGAGGCGCCCCCAGCCGATGGTGACGGCAGGCGGCAGCAGCATGTGTGGCTTCGTGCGCTTCGACTGGGACACGCCTCCTTGGCGCCTGGCCACAGAGGGGCTCTGGCCAAGCTGCAGTCCAACGGGTTCTGGTCGCCGCAGCGCCGCATGCAGGTTGGCTACGGCGGCGACGGTTCGTGCGAGTTCTGCGGGGGGGCCTGCTGCGACCTCGAGCATGAGATCTTCGGCTGCACGGTATTGCATCAGCAGCAGGAGGACGAGGAGACGGAGCCGTACCCCGAAGAGGTGGCCAAGAGGAGGAAGGACATCCTGGAGGCAGCCCCGTGGCGCGACGGGGGCCAGGTGCAGGACTTCTCGGCCGTCGACGTGCTCTACGCGCTGCCCCTGAGGCCTGCTTTCAGGCCGCTGCCTGCACGTGCTCAGGCTGAGCGCGAGTGGGGGGCGATCGACATGCCGTGGCCGTCGAAGTTGCACGGGGACGGGTCCTGTCTTGAAAGTGATTTCCCTGAGGAACGGCGCTGTGGCTGGGCCGTCGTAGCATTGACCCGAGACCTGTGGCCATACAAAGCTTTTTTCGGGAGCCTGGGGGGCCCTATCCAGACGGTGCCCAGGGCCGAGCGCGTTGCTGGTCTCAAGGCCCTGCAGAGGGCCCAGAGGCCAGCCACGTACGTGACTGATCATTTACAGCTGCAGGTCGAGGGAATGGCCTGGGAGGGTCGTCATGCTTCTGCCAGAGCGCCCCACGCGTCCATCTGGCGGAGCATCCACGAGCTGTATAGAGGCGACCCTGTCAGGCCCGTGTTTGTTTGGACGAAGGCCCATCGGACCGTCCTCGAGGGGTTTGAGGCCTGCCTGGCCTCCCAGGAGCCCCTGGAGCATTTTTTCGGTAATATGTGGGCTGATGTTTTCGCCCGCGTGGCAGCGGCTGATTTCCTTGGATCCACCTCCGTGGTCAAGGCTCACAAATTTTCTCTGCTTCGGGCCCAGGACACGATGCGTTGTCTGGCCTGGGCTGCCGAGCGCGTGGCCCGCCTCTCCACCCCGTTACTCCGTGCGCCTCCGAAGGCTGTCTTTCGGCCCCGCCGTCCGCGGCGGCCGACCGATCACGACTTTGTGGTCTTCGCTGGGGGAGCTATTCGATGTCGAGCCTGCTGGAGGCTTGCAGCGACGGCCTCGTCGTTGAAGTCTCTGGCTTCCCGTGCATGCGACCCCCAGGAGGTCGGGCCAGGACACCAGGTCCAGGCCTTGGATCGAGTTTTGATCTGTGTTAAGTGCGGGGCGCACGCTGTGCGCCCCAATCGGCTGTCGGTCGGCCTGTCTCGAGCGTGCAAGAGGGCTGGGACGGGGTCGGCGGGAGCTGGGAGTGGGGGGGACGGAGCTATCGCGTCGATGCTCGAGCTGGCTCGAAGGGGCCTGCATCCCAAGACGGGCGAGCCCCTCGAGCCGCTCGTCTTCTCGGAGCTCGGGGGGCCTGCGATGCCGCAGCAGGCGCCCGAGCCCGAGGCACCTGACTAGTGGGCGGATGTGCTGGCGGGGGGCGCGGTGCGAGTGGGGACTGCCCGGCGTTGCGCCGTTAGTGACCCTCGCACCGTTGCTTCCCAGCCCCGCGCACGGAAGGAGCAGATCCGCTGCACTTAAGGGCCCCTTAAGTGCAGCGGGCTGTCTTGGCCTCCATCGCGTCGATGCTCGAGCTGGCTCGAAGGGGCCTGCATCCCAAGGCGGGCGAGCCCCTCGAGCCGCTTGTTTTCTCGGAGCTCGGGGTGCCTGCGATGCTCAGCAGGCGCCCGAGCCCGAGGCACCTGAATAGTGGGCGGGTGCGGGCGGGGGGCGCGGTGCGAGTGGGGACTGCACGGCGTTGCGCCGTTAGTGACCCTCGCACCGTTGCTCCCCTGCCCCGCGCACGGCGCGGAGAGCGCCCCTTGTTGGATGAGGGCCCTCTCTCGTTCTTTTTTCGAGGCGTGTTCGTGATTCACCTGCACGCTCTCGGCACTGTCCTCACTGTCCCTTGGCGGCACGCAGAGGGGGGTAGGGGGAGGGGGGAAGGCTTCTTAGAAGGGGGCTGTTTCTTAGAAGGTGCGGGCTTTGCCACACTCTGTGTCTGCGCGTGTCTGGACATTGCTCCCCCTGCGACCTCCCAATGCAGGGCCTCTCTCTCGGGAGGGGAGCCCGCAGCCGCCCCCCCCCCCCCCCCCCCGACCCCAGAGCCTCCCAGGAGGGCCCCACAGAGGGCAGGAGGGCCTGGCTTCTGGAGGCGGCGGGCCCCCCCCACTCTCTCCCGAGATCCGACGGCTGGAAAAAAAAAAACGCATCGCGGAGATAACGATGGGAACCCTGCGGACCGGTGCAGTCTTTCGAGCCGAACTGTGCGGGCCCCCGCCAGGACGCGAGACCGTGCTATAAAAGGCCCAGCTCGAAACATCGAGGCGCCAGAGGTCGCAGCAGGGCTCCCAGAAGGCCCGCCCGGCCGCAGTGGGTTTTCGCAAGGGGCGGGGCGGCGGCCCTCGTCCTCCTCACCCTCCTCCTCTCCTCCCTCCTCCTCCTCCCTCCTCCTCCTCCCCGCCTCCTCCTCCTCCTCTCTCCCTCCTCCTCCTCCCCTCTCCTCCTCCTCCTCCTCCTCCTCCTCCTCCCTCCTCCTCCTCCTCCTCCTCCCCTCCTCCTCATCCTTCCTCCTCCTCCTCCTCCTCCTCCTCCTCCTCCTCCTCCTCCTCCCTCCTCTCCTCCTCCTCCTCCTCCTCCTCCTCCTCCTCCTCTCCTCCTCCACTCCTCCTCCTCCTCCTCCTCCTCCTCCTCCTCCTCCTCCTCTCCTCCTCCTCCCTCCTCCTCCTCCTCCTCCTCCCCTCTCCTCCTCCTCCCTCCTCCTCCTCCTCCTCCTCCTCCTCCTCCTCCTCCTTCCTCCTCCTCCTCCTCCTCCTCCTCCTCTCCTCCTCCTCCTCTCCTCCTCATCCTCCATCCTCCTCCTCCTCTCCTCCTCCTCCTCCTCCTCCTCCTCCTCCTCCTCCTCCTCCTCCCTCCTCCTCCACCTCCTCCTCCTCCTCCTCCCTCCTCCTCCTCCTCCTCCTCCTCCTCCTCCTCCTCTTCCTCCTCCTCCTCCTCCTCCTCATCCTCCTGGTCCTCCTCATCCTCACCGCGCAGTACTTCCCGACCGTCACCCCTCCTTGGGACTTACGGACCACATGGCCCCGCCTCTCAACCAAATGCGCACTCCCCGTGCCTGGCACCCATCTCCGGGTCTCGGGCGCAGCTAACAGCCCGCTGCCAAGGGCAAAGTGCCACGCGGCTGGTGCAAGAACGACGAAAGCCAGTTTATCTGCCCCCAGCCGCCGCATGCAATTGACACTGACAGTGTGCCCCGAGGAGTGTGTGGCGCTGACACCATGAGAACAGGTGCCAGGCCCCCACCCTCGGGGCAAGGAGGAGGAGGAGGAGGACCAGGAGGAGGAGGAGGAGGAGGAGGAGGAGGAGGATCAGGAGGAGGAGGAAGAGGACGCGGTGAACCGGCTGTCCCCCTACGCACCACGCCGTCTCGGTTGGGCAGCGAATCGCTGAGCGACGAGGTATATGTCTTTCCCCTGACCGTCGGTGCTGGCGCCTGCGGGCCCCTTCCTCCTGGGAGGCCGAGGGTGACCGTTGAGCCTCGCTCGCCGTTCACTTCTTGGATCTATGACACTCATGACGCTCCTCCTCCTCTCTTCACTCATGACGCTCCTCCTCCTCCCTCCTCCTCCTCTCCTCCCTGGACTCCTCCTCCTCCTCCTCCTCCTCTCCTCTCCTCCTCCTCCTCCTCCTCCTCCTCCTCCTCCTCCTCCTCCTCCTGCTCCTCCTCCTCCTCCTCCTCCTCCTCCTCCTCCTCCTCCTCTTCCTCCTCCTCCTCCTCCTCCTCCCCAGAGGCGGCCCCCGCGGGCCTTTCCTTCGGAGGCCGCGCGACTCCCTCGCCCGGCCCCCGCGCCGCGCAGGCCGCCGATCTGTGGGGAGGGCCTCGGCGACGCCCCGGACAGGGGGGGGCCCGTGAGGCAGAGCCCCAGCTTGAGCAGGGACCGACCGCCTTGGCACTCCTACTGGCTACCTACCCGACCACCCCAACCTAACCCGAAGACACAAGTTTCGGTTTTTGGGCGTACGGGTTCCACATGTGTGTTGTCGATATTCCCCGACTCCCCCCCCACTGGAAATCGAAGGTAAGTTTGGGCCTTCGGGTTGGGCTGCGGTGGTTTGGTGGGTGGTGACGTACAGGCCCATCAGGAAGCTTCTCAGATCAGAAGGGTGTTCGAAGACCGGAAGAAGCAGATTCAGACAACAGCGACGGTGTTCTTGGAACAGAATGCCGGCGAATTGGAACAAGAGGGCATCAGCCAGAAACGTTCTGCAAAAACCTGGGGCAAACCACGGAAGGTCCTTAAGAACCGTCTTCAAGACGGCTCCAAGGGCTCTGCAGGCCCATCGAAGACTCTTCGAGGGGCCTGCAGGCAGGCCAGGACGCTTCGGCACTGCTTGACCAGAGCCCGCGGGCCGCAAAACTTCGGGCGCCCGCCGGACCGCGCCGCGCGCCGCACACCGCGCCAGGGGAGGCGGCAGCGCTCTGCGCGGTGAGGCTTCGGGCTGCGCGCCGACGGCCCTCCAGGGGGCAGTCCCAGCTGGCCTCCGCAGGTCCCCGGCACCGATCCGTCCCCGCTGACCCCAACAGGCCCCCAGAGCAGCCCCGGCTGGCCCCAGCAGGCGCCCCGAGTAGTCGCGGCGGGTCTCAACAGACCCCCCGAGTAGTCCCGGGCGGTCTCAGCACCCCGGCGCCGCCTCCGGCGGCGCCCGCGTCCCAGGGTAAGTGTTGAGACCTCATGGGGCCTGTTGAGGCCAGCCGCGACTACTCGAGGCGCCTCTTGAGGCCAATCGGCGCTACCTGTGGGTGGGGCTGTCTGCCCAAAAGGACACAGGGACACACACACACACACACTCACACACACACACACATACACACAAAAAAAACATTGACAAAGCCAAGGAATCCAAAGATGTCCCTACATTTTCTGGACTGTCGTCTTCCCCTCAAATCCCCACATCTCCCCATCTTTTTTTCATGGGAATGGACACCTGCTTGTGCCCGTGTCTATTTCTCTCCCTCCTGATGTGCACCACCTGAAGCCTTTGGGGCATCGCTGGGGTTGGAACGGTGCTCCTTTCGGGCCCCCCCTGCGGGGGCCCGGAAGGGCCCCTGCAGGGGCCCTCCAGGGCTCCTGCTCTGCAGCCCCCGCTGCCCAACCAGTCGTCGCCCCCCCCTTGCGCGCCCTCCGAGTGACCCTAGCCCTAGGCAAGAGTTAGAGGTCGTGCTTGTCCCCCTGCAGGGGGATTTTTCTACGAAAAATAAGACATACTTCAAAAAATACCCAAAAGATGCCCCAAAATACTCAAAAAAACAGTCCCTAGACTATTCTTTGACTATGTTTGAATATTCCCCCTGTAGAGGGACAGGCCCGACTGAAGGCAAGAGGGAACTCTTTGTGCGCGACTTCCGGAGGCCGCGGGGGGGGGGGCCGAAACGGAGCGCGCAAGCCGCTGCTCTCGCATCCTCACTCCGCCAGCTGGGGGCCGCAACGTGCCCGCACCCAACGGGTCACTCTGGCGAGAGGTCACTCCTCTCAGATCCGAGCGAAAAAATTGCAGCATCGCTAGAATACTCGCGCCCGGAGCCCTAGACCCTATGTTTCAGCGCCATTTTTCAAGCAGGATCCATATGCCAGGGTCCCCGGGGCCCGGGAAGTAAGGCGAAAGCGCCGGGCCCGAACCAAATGCGACGCCAGGATCTCGGGGAAGGTCGCTCCGGCGAAAGGCCACTCCTACGCACGGAGCCTATTTTTTTAAACCCCGGCAAATTTACTTGCATGGACGGAGGGGGGGGGGGCCTGAACCTGAAGCAAGCCGCAAACGACCTGCACGTGCCGAAATTGCGCAAGTCGAGAGGCACTTGCGCCCCACGAGTCGCTTGCAGAGGGGCTCTGGGGGGGTGGCACGCCCTGCAAGCAAGCTCGCCTGACAAAACATCTACATGTACACAAAAGAAAAGACTGATCTGGCCGGCCGAAGCCTGACCACGTCCGCCAGGCCCGGGGCCGCGCCGCGCGCCGCACGCCCCGCGCACGGGGGGGGGCGGGCGAACGCCTCAGCGCTCCGCCGGAGCCGCCGGGGCCGCCGCCTGGGCCGCCGCGGCGGTCAGCCCACGGCCGCGGTGCGCCTCGGGCCGCCGGCGCGCAGGCGCAGCCCCTCCGCGGCGGCGGGGCGGCCGTCGGCGTCTGGCGCGTCGTCGGGCGGGTGGGCGCCGTTGGTGCCTCGGGCGCGAGTGCCCCGCCGGTCGGACGAAGTGGGCAGCCCCGAAGGGTCTGGAGGGGGGTAACCCTGGTAGGAACAAGGAAAGGCGACACCAACACCAACAGGGTGAGGAGATGCGAGGAGGCAAGGGGGAACTCCCTGGTGGTGTGGTCCCCCCCTTTCGCTCGAGACATCCCCAGCCTCCAGCTCGGAGAGGCATCGTGGACCTCCTCGCTGGCGGTGGGCCCCCTGGTGGTGTTGATATCGCTTCTCCTCCCTCCGACCTGGAGGGCCTTCCCGGTAATTATGAATTATGGGGGCAGCGATTCTTTTGTGTCGGCGGGCTTGTGGAAGGACGGGGGTCCCACCAACAGGGGGCGACCAACTGATTGCCAACCATCCTGCGGTGTTGGGTCCTCGTTTTGAAAAGACTGCGCCCCGCGTTCCTTCTTTCCCTCCTCCCGCTTCTCTCCTCCTCTCCCTCCTTCTCCCCCTCCTCCCTCCTCCTCCCTCCTCCCGTCACCCCCCTCACTTCGGCACACCACTCACACGTTCCGTGGACCCATAGAGAGCCCCACCGAAGGCCCAAGTGGGGGTGATCACATGCGTCCGCCACACCCAGTACAGCGCTTCGTCGCCTCATAGGGAGCTCCACCGAATGCCCCAGCGGGGGTGCCCGCATGCGTTCGCCACACCCAGTGCAGCGCTTCGTGGCTCCATAGTGAACTCCACCGAATGCCCTAGTGGGGGGGCCGCATACGTCCGCCACACCCAGTACAGTGTTTCGTGGCCCCATCGGGAGCTCCACCTCAGGCCTCAGTGGGGGTGGCCACATGCGTCTGCCATACCTATTACGGCGCACCCCTCACACGTTTCGTGGCCAATGCGTCCGCCCGACCCATTTCGGCACACACACACACACTTCACACGTTTCGTGCCCCACATAGGGAGATCCACCTAAGGCCCCTATTGGGACGTTCGCATGCGTAGGACCGACTCATGTCGGTACACCCCTCGCACGTTTCGTAGCCCCATAGGGAGCTCCACCGAAGGCCCCAGCGGCGACGTTCGCATGCGCCCCCCCGCTCAATTTGGCACACCCCTCACACGCTTCGTGGCCCATGGGGAGCTCCAGCGAAAGTTCGCATACATCCCACCCATTCGTCCCCCCCTTCCCGCACTGCCCCGCGCCTCGTTCTTCCTGCGGCGCGCTGCCTATGAGAGCAGAGGGTATACCGCGTGCGCTATTCGGGGTCTCATCTCCCTCGCAGCTGCATGTGGTTGGGTCTTTCGCAAAACTATTTTTGTTTCGCGGCACCCGCCGCGAGACGACGCCGACGACAGCTGCGAGGATCCAGGAGGGAGAAGGAGGAGGAGGAGGAGGTTTTCTGACCAGTCCTATTCACCGCCGAGAGAAAAGGGGCGTACCAAGACGAAATACCTTTAGCTGTGAGAAGCATGAAGTAGGAAGGCGTTGGAAGTAGATTGGGCTTCTGCCCGCCACCTGAAGAGGAGGGAAGAGGGAAAACCGCTCGACTCTTGAAGTAGAAAGGCGTCTCAAGTAGAGTGGGACTTGGGCATCCCAAAGTAACTACTACAACTACTACTACTACTACTACTACTACTACTACTACTACTACTACTACTACTACTACTACTACTACTACTACTACTACTACTACTACTACTACTACTACTACTACTACTACTACTACTACTACTACTACTACTACTACTACTACTACTACTACTACTACGACTACGACTACTACTACTACTACTACTACTACGACTACGACTACGACTACGACTACGACTACTACTACTACTACTACTACTACTACTACTACTACTACTACTACTACTACTACTACTACTTTCAACGACTGGCGTGGACTGGGGGGCGGTCAATGAGGCGGGGGAGAAAGGTGCCCTTCTCGGGCCAGAAAGCCCCCCTTTGGCGCCATGAAGGGCCCTTGTCGGGGCCCTACAGGGCCCCTTGTCGGCAGCCTCAAATAAAAGAAACAACTACATAAACATTCACTTTTGGCGCTCCGCGCGGACTTCTCGGATCTGCGTCGGACCCCCCTCCCTGGCGCGCGCGCCAGGGGCGGCGCCGGAGGCGAGCGCGGATCCAGGAAACCCGCGCTCCGCGCCACAAGCTTGTAACTGGGGCGTGTTTCTTCTGCTTCGACTAGAGGGCCCCGTCTCTGAAGTGCTCGCCGCCCCCCCCCCCCGCCCAGTCATCGTCCCCCCAGCACGCGCCCCCCAAGTGCCGTTGGGCGGGACGCTGCCGGCGCTGGCGGGGGCGTGCGGCGGGCCCTGCTCGCCGGCCGCGGCCTGCAGCATGCGCGCGTAGAGCCCGCCTTGGGGCGGCGCGGAGGGGGGCGCGGGGCGGGGCGCAGGGGAGGAGTCCTGTGGCAACCCCTTGGGGAGCTTCCCGTGGGGGAAGAGTCCGGGGGCGCGGGGCGGTCGAGGGGAGGAGTCCTGCTGGCAGCTCCCTCGGGAGCTGCCCGTGCCATGCATCCTGCTGGCTCTTGCGAGCGGGCGCTGGCCGACGCTGCTCGACGCCACGTCGGCTGCTGATCGGCGCGAACTCTGCGCGTGCGCATCGGCTGCCAGACGCTGGCGCACGCCCATTTTCGCTCCCAAGGCGGGATCCCACCAGCCTTTTAGGGCATGGGTGGTTTAGGGCGATTCCTCCTCCAAACCCCCTTCTTCCCCCTCGGGGGGGGGGGGTTATCAGTGCTCCCTGCTAATGCACACCCCCACCCCCACACGACTGACAGCCAACCCATACCCCTTCCACCCCCCCACCATCCCTGAGAACAAGCACAATTCACAGTACAGGTTGCCTCCAAATCTGGAGCATGCGCGGGCGCCCCGCGACAATTTTGCATCGGTTTTCGACAGGGACGGCCAGTGGTCTCTTATATTGGTTGCTTGTTTGCTGTGCGCAGGCCAACCATCTCTGTCAACAGAGATATCACAAGTACACTTCGTCGTCGCCGTCGCCGTCGCGTTGGGCCCCCCTTTCCCTGGGCCCGTCACCGCTCCCCCCATTTTCATTGGGCCCTCCTCATCAAGCGAGCCAGCAAAAGCAAAACCAAAGCGAAGTTTAGCAACGTCGTAGGTGTAGGTGGCTCGAGGGGAAGCCCTTCCCTGTGATCCCTCCCCCGGGGGGTGGGCAGTCGAGGGTGGGGTCCCGGGGAGGGTCCTGGGGACGGGTCCTGGGAAGGGTCCCGGGAGGGGTCCTGGGGGGGCGTCCCGGGTCAGAATACCATTCTCCCCTAGGGGGTCCTGGGGCCCAAAGAGGCCCCAAGACAGCCCAAGAGGCCTCGAAGATCCAAGACGGTCCAAGAGGGCTCCGAATCGCCGAACTATTTATCCAAGACGCCAAGGATGGCCTCCTGACAGCTCAAGCGGCTGCCAAAACGCTCGAAGAGGCCTGCAAGAGCATACCAAGAGGGCCCCCCACAGGCAAACTGCAATGATTCTCTTTGTACGATCCTGGCGTTCTCGCCTTTTCGGCTATTCCCGACGCCCCGAGACGGCACATGATGCCACCAAGATCGGCACAAGAGGCCCCCAAGAGGCTCCCAAGACGGCCCCGAAACGACCCGAGAGGGCCTGGAGACGGCCCTAACGGCCCCCGACGGCTCCAAGAAGGTGCCCACACGGGAGCCCGAACGAACATGTCGAGCCCTCGGCCCAGCGAAGCTCCCAGGAGGCCCCCAGGAGGCCCCGCGGAGGCCCCAAGAGGCTCCCAAGAGCGAGCGCGCTCCGAAGAGGCCCCCCGAAGCATCCCCGAGGACTCTGCTCCACGTCGGCGTCGGCGTCGCCGCCGACGCCGCCGTCGTGCTCGTCGTCCACCTTCAGGATCGGCGGCGCCAGCCGCAAGGCCCTCCCAAAACACTTACGTATATATATATATATATATATATATATATATATATATATATATATATCGGAGGTGAGGGGGTGAGATCGAAATGGAACGGAGAGCCCCCCTACCGGGAAATCGATTTCGGTTTCGTGTTCGTGCGTGCCGTGCGTGCGGGCGAGGCGAAGCTGCGTGGGCGGGCGAGAGAAAGTCTCCTGTGGCTGAGGCGCGGCCGGACCAAATGATTCCCTTCCGGGCGGCCGGGGCCCCGCGGTGTCCCGCCGGTGTCCCGCTGGTGTCCCGTGTGGCTGAGGCGCGGCCGGACCAAATGATTCCCTTCCGGGCGGCCGGGGCCCCGCGGTGTCCCGCCGGTGTCCCGTCGGTGTCCCGTCGGTGATGATGATGATGATGACGATGATGATGATGATGATGATGATGATGATGTTGACAACGATGATGATGATGGTGATGATGATGGTGGTGATGATGGTGAGTTCGGTAGTGAGATCGATAGTGAGACCGAATGTGAGATCGATTGTGAGATCGATTGTGATATCGATAGTGAGGTCGATAGTGAGACCCAATGTGAGATCGATAGTGAGATCGATAGTGAGTTCGAAAGTGAGATCGATAGTGAGACCGAATGTGAAATCGATTGTGATATTGATTGTGATATCGACAGTGAGATCGATAGTGAGATCGAACGAGAGGTCGATCATGACTTCGATAGTGAGTTCGATAGTGAGATCGATAGTCAGGTCGATTGTGGGATCGATTGTGAGATCGATTGTGATATCGATAATGAGATCGATAGTGAGACCGAATGTGAGATCGATTGTGAGATCGATTGTGAGATCGATCGAATGAGATCGATAGTGATATCGGTAGTGAGATCGATCGTGAGACCGAATGTGAGATCGATCGTGAGATCGATAGCCAGATCGATTGTGAGATCTATTGTGGTATCGATTGTGATATCGATAGTGAGATCGCTAGTGAGATCGAGTGTGAGATCGATAGCCAGATCGATTGTGAGATTGATCGAATGAGATCGATAATGAGATCGATAGCGAGATCGATAGTGAGATCGATCGAGTGCGACGGTGGTCCCCCCCCCCTCGCCTCCTTATCACCCGAAGGGTGGTCTATGCGGTATGTGTATGTATGTATATATATATATATATATGTAACGCAAATAATGCCCCAAAATAATGAAACAATCCTTAACAATCGTCCCTGGAAGGAGCCTGGACGATTTGTTTGACTAGTTTTGAATATTCCTCCCGTAGAGGGACAGGCCCGAGTGAACAAGACACTTTGCCTACGAATCTGGAGCATGTGCCCACGTCCACTCTGCAGTGGTCTTTGAGAGGATCGGCGGGGGTGCCCTGCTACTACTGGCTGCGCGCAAGCCAGCCACTCCTGACAAAAAACGATCCACAATGAACATTACCTCCAAGTCTGCAGCATGCCTGGGCGCCTCGCGACCGCTTTACATGTGCTCTTGATCCGGATACTCACATGCTACTTATGTTGGCTACCTACCAAACCACCCCACAACCCAACCCGAAGACCTGGATTTCGGGTTGGGGGGGTACGGGTTCCATATGTGTTTGTTTCAATGTTCCCCGACACCCCCCCACTGGAAATGGAGGGCAAATTGAAGCCTTCGGGTTGGGTTGGGGTGGTTTGGTGGGTGGTGATCTGTATTTGGAGGGCGGGTGGTACCCTTGCAGGCAGGAGGTGTCTGACCACTGTTCCCTATTCATATACACCCCCTCCCCCAGGCGACTGGGAGCCAATCAGGAACAATGCGGGCCCCCCCCACCATCCCTTGTAAAAAAAACCATACAAAACACACTCTGCCTCCAAATTCGGAGCATGCGCAGCGAACCCGACGCGGCCTCCCCCCACCATCACTGTCAAAAAACAATGCAAAGTACACTTGGCGGCGGCGGCGGCTGCGGCGGCTGCGGCGGGGGCAGCGGCTGCGGCGGCTGCGGCGGGAGCGGCGGCGGTGGCGGTGGCGGCGGCGGGGGCGGCGGCGACGGCGGCGGCGGCGGCAGTGGCGGCGGCTGCGGCGGCAGCGGTGGCGGCAGCGGCTGCGGCGGCAGCGGCTGCGTCGGCGGCGATTCGGCAGCGGGGGCGGCGGCGGCGGCGGCGGCGGCGGCGGCGGATTCGCCCCCAGTAGCTGCCCATCTAAAGACAACTGCTGAACATGCTGCGGCTCGGGCCAGGCTCGGGTCCTACGTATGTGTTGGGAGGGCGGGTGGGAGTGAGCGAGACGGCTTGCTGGCGAGGAGGGAATGTTGACCCTTCTCCCTCCCCCCTACCCCAGACCTGGGCGCGGGGAGCCGCGGGTCGTTAGAGCGTCCAACAAGGCTTCGGCGAGAAGGCACAAATTGTAAATTGTATTGGGGTTGGGGGCCCATCTTGGCCTCTGGGACGGGGGCCCTAATTTAGGGACCCCCCCTTCTTTGATCGAACTCCTCCAAGGTGGCCCCACGATGGCCCCCAAGGCTCCCAACAGTGCCCCAGGAGGGCCCCAAGAGGTGCCCAGGAGGCCCTTAAGAGGCCCCCAAAAGGTCACACAGGAGGCCCCAAGACGCTCCAAGAGCACCCAAGACGCTCCAAGAAGCTCTTTAGAGACATCTGAAGAGCCTGCGAGCGGGATCCAACAGGCCTCTGGCCTTTCTGCTCGCCCTCCTCCTACTTCTCCTCCTCCTCCTTCTCCTCCTCATCCTTATCCGCCTATGTCTCCACCTCCCTCCGCTCTTCTCCCCCCTCCCCCTCCCCCTCCCCCTCCTCCTCCTTCTCCTCCTCCGTCTCCTGATCCTCCTCCTCCTCTCATTCCTCCTCCATCCTCCCCTTCTTGGGGCATGACGGCTTCCCCAACCCACTGATTCCACTGCATGCTCCTTCACATCCCCGCCAGGGCATCGCTTCTGGATGGGCTGGCGGGGCTGCGGGAAACGTCTATAACTGCGAAGACATGCGGTCGGGCATCTGGAACAAGGAACGCTGCGTGAGGAAAGCGAGGCCCCTCTTTGGCACCGGAGGCGCCTGGGTGCACGAGGAGGGCCAGCGAAATGACCACGGGGTGGCCGAGGCAGCAGCGACCCCCCTCCGAACCCGCAGCGGCCCTGATTTCAGCAGTGTGTTTGTTGGTTGACTTACGCATCGGTCGCCAGAAGTAGGTAGAGAGATGAAGTAGGAAGGCGTTGCAAGTAGACTCGGTGTCCGCCCGGCCCCTGAGAAGGACGGAAAAGGTGAAGTCACTCGATCACTGAAGTAAGAAGGCGATCCGACCTCCTCCTCCTCCTCCTCCTCCTCCTCCTCCTCCTCCTCCTCCTCCTCCTCCTCCTCCTCCTCCTCCTCCCCCCCCAAAGCTGCAAGATCCTGCACCCGAGCCCGGGCCGACGCGGCGCCTCCTGCAAGACCCTGCAGAGGGCCCTGCAGCCCCCGCACCCCCGAGCCGAGGCGCGGCCCCGGCCCCCCGCAGGATCCTGCGAGCGCGGGCGCTCGGGCCGACCCCCGTGTGCCTTGTGGCCCCCGTCTCTCTCGAGGCTCCCGCAGGGGGCGGGGGATGTGAATGGGGTTGAAGTACAAGGGTACAGAACCCCTGATCCGTTGGTAGAGGGAAGGAGGGATAGATGGATGTCTTTCCCTCCTGCACGATCAAAGGTCTGATCGATCTGTCCCAATACCTGAGCCCAAACGGCCAGGCGCAGGAGAGGTGAGGATAAGGAGTATATATGAGGGTATTACACGGGTTCTATTCACAGGGGAGGCAGGCGCCGGGGCGCCCGGCGCGCGACCCGGCGCGGGCCGCCCGCGGCCGAGCTGCTGCAGTCGGACCTGCGCCTGAGGAAAAAACACGGCCCTCGAGAGCAGGACTCCAGCGTGGCTATGGGGACCACGTGCGAGCCCTGCCCCTGGCCCCCCACGATGTCTGGGGGGGGAGGGAGGAGGGTTCACTTCGCTCGGGAGCTCCCGAACGAAGGGAACCCCGCCCTCCTCCTCAGAAATCGCGGGGGGCAGGGGTAGGGGTTCGCATGTGGCCCCCTGATGGTTCGCGCCCCGCGGGGTCTGTTCATCAGCCCAGGGGGGGGGGTCAGATATCAACCACAGGCCGACAGGACGAGCAAACCTGGGCAGCCTGATCGTCGGCAAGAGCAGGCCTGAAATCCGGGCTTGTAGCGAAGGGTGGGCGTAAGGACTGCCAGTGACGGACGAATCAAGCGCGCCAGCTGAGCGTACAGTCGGACCTAGGCCAGAAGAAACTCCCTCAAGAACATGAGACCCCCCGCCGGCGAAAACACACCGAACATCCAAGGGTACCCTCCCCAGGGTGCACGAGAACATCCCACACCTTCGAAAAACATCAGGGTACCCTCCCCGAACCGACCTCGATCTTGTGCCTCGGTCCGACTGCATGGATCCGCCACCGTGCGTGCGCAACGAGGGCGTGTTAGACTGCCACTGTGCTGTTCTGCAGGGTGCTTGTGGTCCAGCAGCTCTACTCGTGCTCATTTCTAATTGTGCCCGTGTCTAATTGTCCATGGCCCCCTCAGTGGCCAGGAGGAGGCCCAGGAGAGAACAACTAGAAATGGAAGGACCTTGGCCCCCCAAGAAATCAGAGAACTTTCGAGGACCTAGACATGAACAGGGTGTACCCGCAGACGGGCGCATGCGCCCCCCCTGCTCCCGAGGGCCACGGCCCCTCGTAGAGAGCGGTGGGCCAACGCTCCCGAGGCCACGGCCCCTCGAACACAAGAGCAGCGCGTCTGCGCCCCGAGCCTCCAGGACCGGCCTCCGGCAGGGAGCCAAGACAGCCAAAGCAGCCACCTCGAGGCCTCGAAGACGGGCCCAAGCTGGTCCCAAGGCGGCCGAGTAGGGCCTCAGGACGGCCCAGGAGGCCCCCCAAAGGCCCAAGAGGGCCCCAAGAGGACATCCAACAAGGCCCGAAGAGGCCAAACTCACGTATCGCCTGCTGGTGTTTGAATGGTGATCGTATTCTCGCCTGTTCGGATCTCCGTCAGCTCAAGCGTGCCCAAGCCGCCTCTACGGTGGCCCTAAGACGGCCAAAAACGCCCTCACGAGGGTCCAGCGATGGTTCAAGAGGACCCCACGAGGGCCCAAGAGGCGTCCAAGACGGCCCCAAGACTGCCCAAGAGGGCCTCCCAGGGGACCCGAGACGGCCTTAGAAGGACCTTCGATTGCCAAATACGGCGACGAGACGGCCTCACGACAGCCCTCAGGCACCCACCATACGAAGGAATGCAAAAAAAACCTTCGTTTTTTTTGCAATCCTTTGTTCGAAGGATTGCAAAAAAACCCTTCGTTTTTTTTTGCAATCCTTCGTTTTTGTTTGCAACCCTTCGTTTTTTTGCAATCCTTTGTTTTTGTTTGCAATCCTTCGTCCAAGGGGGACCCAAGACGGCACAAGAAAGCCACAAGACGGCCTCAGAGGACCCCGAGACGGCCCGAGAAGGTGAGCTGATGGGCGTGTTTTCCACCACCACCACCATAAGTTGGAGGGGGAGGAGGAGGAGGAGGAGGAGGAGGAGGAGGAGGAGGAGGAGGAGGAGGAGGAGGAGGAGGAGGAGGAGGAGGAGGAGGACCTCTCCCCCTCCAACGTTAGGAGGCAACTACTGGGAGGTTTTCGTCGGAAGGATTAAAGAGGACTAAGCCCCAATAGGGGGCTGTTACGCCGGAGTGGGCTCGGATTAAGCCGGATTAAGCGGGATTGAGTGGGATTAAGCCGGATTGAGCGGGATTAAGCGGGATTAAGCCGGACTTCGGACCAGAGCAAAATCAGAATTTGACCCCCCAGGATTTGCATCCGAACCAACGTATGGTGGTGGTGGTGGAAAACAAGCCAATCATGGGCGTTTTCTTATTCGGCGTTTCGACATTGAGCGGAAGGGGCGGGAGAGGGGGGGGGGCGTCAGGCTCCGGACCTCTGCTTCGTGCGACTGCTTAGAGCAGTGGGATCCCAGGGGCAATCCTTTGGGGAGCCGCCCACCTGCTTGAAAGGGGCGCCCAAAACAGGCGAGGCCTGCTCCATCGGGGGGGAGGGGGGTCGGGGATCTTCTGACCCGGGTCAATCCAGACCCGGGTCAGCGGGAAACCGAAAAACTGCGATGCAGGAAAAAAATATCCTGGCGAAGGACCCAACCATATGCAGTTGTATCGCAATTGGGAGTATCTTCTTCGGTGGCGCTCCCTATGGGGCCACGAACCGCATGAGGGGTGTGCCGAAATGTGGCGGGGTACACAACGCAAAGGATTACGATTGATCTGATTACGAGAGAAAGAACGCGGGTGAGTCAGAGCGCGAGGGAATCTGAGTATGAATGGGTCTGCGCGCGAGTGAATATATTTGCATGAATGCGATCATGGAACCGCCTAGTGTAAGTGTCGAGCATGCCTGTCCGAACACACGTGACACTGGGCGTGGCCGCCGCAGGCAGCTTCCGCGGGAACCCCGACGGCAGCGTCCGCACGTCGCGACGCCCATGTCGGCACGCCTCTTGCGAGGATCGCGCCCGCTTTCGGCTCTTCTTTTCCTTCCTCTTTGCCCGCGCACTCCAAAATCCAAGGCTGCGGGCGCAGCGCAGCGCGGAGTCCCCGCGACGCGCGCTGGTCGCCCCGGGCGGGGTCCCAGCGACGCGCGCGGGTCGTCCGCTGCGCGAAGCAGAGAGAGCTGACTAGCTAACTGGCTGGCTGATAGCGGGCCAGTCTCTGACCGCTGGGCAGAGCGACGACGGGCGAACGAGGCGCCGGGCCCCCCGCAGCACGGAGTTCCCGCGACGCGCGCTGGTCGCCCCGAGAGGGTCCCAGCGACGCGCGCGGGTCGTCCGCGGCGCGAGGCCAAACAATTAGTCGGGCAGTCGAGAGAAGGCGCGGCTCGGGGGAGACGCTCCTCAGGTCAGGCCTCGCGGATGAACTCGGTGAAGCCGAGCTCCCTGGCGAGGGCCGTCGCTTCCCTCCTGCACCGCTTCGTGCGCGCCGCAAACTGCTCCAGCTGCTTCCGCAAGCCCTGCGGCGGCCCTGCCAGGAAGAACTCGATGCGCGGCGCCCGCATGAGCAGGAGGTCCTCGTGGCGCGTGGCGCGCGAGAGCAGCACGTAGAGCTCCAGCCACCAGTCGTCGTCCTCCTTCTTGCCGTTCCCTACCTCGTGGCGGCCGCAATCCAGGATCACGCCTGGGCGACGTCGACCGAGGGAGCAGCGCGCCGGGCAGCCGACGGCCCAGGGCGAGAGTCCACAGGACCGAGAGATGGTCTGGCCGCGGACTGCTCGCGCCCCGGAGGTCTGGCCGCCCCCGGAGCGCCGTTCCCCCGCCCCGTCGCCTTCGCGCACGGTGCGCCCCTGGCACGCCACCGTGGTGATGACCCTGCCGTGCGAGAAATGCGGGGGGTGTGCCGAAATGGGTGGGGGTGACGCATGCGGGCGGCGGCACTGAGGCCTTCGGTGGAGCTCCCTATGGAGCCACGAAACGTGTGAGGGGTGTGCCGAAATGGGTGTGGGTGACGCATGCGGCCGCGGGCACTGGGGCCTTCGGTGGAGCTCCCTATGGAGCCACGAAACGTGTGAGGGGTGTGCCGAAATGGGTGTGGGGGACGCATGCGGCCGCGGGCACTGGGGCCTTCGGTGGAGCTCCCTATGGAGCCACGAAACGTGTGAGGGGTGTGCCGAAATGGGTGTGGGGGACGCATGCGGCCGCGGGCACTGGGGCCTTCGGTGGAGCTCCCTATGGAGCCACGAAACGTGTGAGGGGTGTGCCGAAATGGGTGTGGGGGACGCATGCGGCCGCGGGCACTGGGGCCTTCGGTGGAGCTCCCTATGGAGCCACGAAGCGTGTGAGGGGTGTGCCGAAATGACACCCCCAGTGGGACCTTCGGTGGAGCTCCCCATGGGGCCACGAAACGTTGTCCTGGGTGGGGGAGACGCATGCGAACACCCCTACTGGGACCTTAGGTGGAGCTCCCTATGGGGCCACGAAACGCTGTCCTGGGTGGGGGAGACGCATGCGAACACCCCCACTTGGGCCTTCGGTGGAGCTCCCTATGGGGCCACGAAACGCTGTCCTGGGTGGGGGAGACGCATGCGAACACCCTTATTGGGACCTTCGGTGGAGCTCCCGATGGGGCCACGAAACGCTGTCCTGGGTGGGGGAGACGCATGCGAACACCCCTACTGGGACCTTCGGTGGAGCTCCCTATGGGGCCACGAAACGCTGTCCTGCGTGGGGGAGACGCATGCGAACACCCCTATTGGGACCTTCGGTGGAGCTCCCTACGGGGCCACGAAACAGTGTCCTGGGTGGGGGAGACGCATGCGAACACCCCCACTTGGGCCTTCGGTGGAGCTCCCTATGGGGCCACGAAGCGCTGTCCTGGGTGGGGGAGACGCATGCGAACACCCCCAGTGGGACCTTCGGTGGAGCTCCCTATGGGGCCACGAAACGCTGTCCTGGGTGGGGGAGACGCATGCGAACACCCCTACTGGGACCTTCGGTGGAGCTCCCTATGTATGGGGCCACGAAACGCTGTCCTGCGTGGGGGAGACGCATGCGAACACCCCTGTTGGGACCTTCAGTGGAGCTCCCTATGGGGCCACGAAACGCTGTCCTGGGTGGGGGAGACGCATGCGAACGCCCCCAGTGGGACCTTCGGTGGAGCTCCCTATGGGGCCACGAAACGTGTGAGGGGTGTGACGACATGGGCGGTGGGGACGATGATGAAGACGATGATGAGGATGAGGATGTGGATGAGGATGATGCTGCAGATGATCATTCTGACGGAAGAGAGAAGAGGAGGGGGAGGAGGGAGGAGGGGGAGGAGGAAGGAGGAGAGGAACGCGGGGCACCGTCTCTTCAAAACGAGGACCCAACACCACAGGATGGTTGGGAAAAAAACTGCAGCGCAGGTCTTCGCAAACCCGGGTCAGCCAATAGGCGCGGCCGCCTCGCGGCCACGAGCGGCTCGCTAACCCGGGTCAGCCAGAGGGGGTCTTCGCAGGATCCTGCAGGATCCGGTGCCCTGGCTGACCCCCGTTTGCATTGACCCCCGTCTCTTGAGCCCCGAGGGGGGGAGGGGTGCGAGGGCCCGGGCCGATCGGCCAAACGATGAATCAGAAAACTATCGCAAGGCCCCAGGGGACCTCCAAGGCTGCTTCACGGGGAGCCAGGACAGCCAGAAGACGGCTTCCAGGAGAGCTCCTCAGATAATGAAGCCGAAAGGTGTCGCGTGTGACGGCCTTGCCCTTCCCTCTCCTCCTCATCCTCCTCCTCCTCATCATCATCATCCTTCTCCTCGTCCTCCTCCGCCTCCTCCTCCTCCTGCGCCTCGTCATCAGCGTTACCACGACCACCACCACTACCACCACCACCACCACCATCATCATCATCAGCAGCATCAGCAGCATCAGCATCATCACCATCATCACCATCATCACCATCATCACCATCACCATCACCATCATCATCATCATCATCATCATCATCATCATCATCATCATCATCATCATCATCATCATTCGCATCATCATCATCATCATCATCATCATCATCATCATCATCATCATCATCATCATCATCATCGTCATCAGCATCAGCAGCATCATCAGCATCACCATCCTCATCCTCATCCTCATCATCATCAGCAGCATCATCAGCAGCATCACCATCAGCATCGTCATCATCGTCAGCATCATCATCAGCAGCAGCATCAGCATCAGCATGAGCATCATCACATTCATCATCAGCAACACCATCATCATTACCATCATCATGGGCATCATCATCATCAGCAGCATCATCATCAGCATCATCATCATCACCATTAGCATCAGCCTCATCATCGTCATCATCAGCATCACCCCCGTCACCATCACCATCACCATCACCATCACCATTACCATGATCATCACCATCATCATCATCATCATCATCATCATCATCATGAGCATCATCATGAAAAAAACGTCAGCATCATCACCAGCAGCAACAGCATCAGCATACTCATCATCATCATCAGCGTCGTAGTCATCATCACCACCACCATCATCATCACCACCACCATCATCATCACCACCACCACCATCATCATCATCATCATCATCATCATCATCATCTTCATCATCATCATCATCATCATCATCATCATCATCATCATGAGTAGCAGCAGCTTCAGCATCAGCACTAGAATCAGCACCAGCATCAACATCATCATCAACATCAGCACCATCGTCATCACCACCATCACCGTCATCAGCACGGCTCTCCCACGCCTCACGAGGTGTCATCCCGTACCTACTCGAACCATCGACACCCAGAATGCTAGGCTAGCACGGGCCTTGCCGCAGGCAGACGGCGCCCCCGCTCTGCCCTGGAAGCGCCCGGGTTCACGAAGCTGAGAAACAACCAGTGTCGGCGGTGGACAAACCTCCCTTTAATTCCGAGGCCCCAAGAGGCCCCTAAGAGGCCCCAAGAGGCCCCCACGAGGCCCTCAGGAGGCCCCCAAGAGTCCCCCAAGCGGGCCCAGGAGGCCCCCCAAATGCCCCCCCGAGCACGCAAGCAAGTGCAAGCGATGCTACAATGTGCTCTCCTTTCGGTAGACTCCCAACGGGGCCCCTACAGACTTGCAACAAGCGTCAAGAACCTGCCCAAAAAGCACTGTCCAGGAGCGTTCACAAGTGCCGCGAAGAAGCCCTCCTTACGCCGGAAAGCCCGGAAAGCCGGGTGGGGTGAGCTGTTCTTCTCACCACCGCGCCCTCTCACACAATGGCTTCCGCACGCCGCCCAGAGCGCGACGTTCGGCTCATGCCCCCAGAACGCTCCAGGAGCGCGCCAAAACGGCACCGGAACGCCCCCGAAACAATCCAAGCGGCCTCAAGTCGCCGAACAATCGTTCCAAATCGCCCAAGATGACCTCAACATTGCCGTCGAGGCCGCCAAGAAGCCCCAAGAGAGCCTCAAAAGGCCCTCCAAGACGGCCATTACAATCAAAAATCGTCCCATTCCCAGAGGAACATGTACACTTCCCGCATGAACGGCGTTTCGAGTTTCACAGCGCCTCAGACTACGCAAATAGCCCCCAACATCGCTCCGAGACAGCCCAACAATCCGCTAAAATCGGCCCAAGACGGCCCAAGATAACCCCAAGACGGCACAAGAGAGCACCAAGACCGCCCAAGAGGCCCCTAAAGGGGGATTCTGCCCCTAGGAGCACCTCAGAAGCCACCAACATCCCACCAATAAGTCACCCAAGACGCCCCAAGAACCACCCAAGAAGCCCAACAAGAAGCCCCAACGACCCCCAAACTGCCCTTACGGGGCCTCAAGAGGCTTCAACACTGCCTCCAAGAGGTTCCCGAGACGCCTGGCAAAAGAACCCCCAAAGCGCCGCATTGACACCAGGCCCTCGGGCAAACGGCAGACATGAGACTGTATGGGCCGGCGGAATGAGCGAAGCGATTGAATAAACCTCCCCTTAGTGAAAACGGCCTGGGGCCGAAACCGACGGACCTGGACCCGCAAAAATGACGGCCGCGACGCCCTCTCGCGAACCGAAAACGGCCAATTCCTTAATCGACGTGTCAGGGTAGCAGGTCTGTCCACCCCCGACATTGGAGGACCCGGGGGGAACAGCGAGACCCCTTCCCAACCTGGACTGCCTCTCCTCTCCGCGTCTTGACCCTGCGCCGGATGAGGGGCCAGTCGAGACCGCGCGGCAGCTGTCCGCCTGGGCCCCGGTCCGCGCAAACTCGGTCGTCGGACTCCTCCTGGGGTCCACCCTGGCTCGCTTCCGAGGCGGGCCCAGCTGTGCCGACAAGGAGAGGCCTCCAGAAAGCACCAGACGAGGCGACGAGCGCCAGAGTCTCGACTGGCTCTCCTCCGAGTGCGCGCGGACAGTCCGCGCATCCGGCCCCCCATTGTCATTGCGTCCCCCGCCTGGGCGCTTCGCCAGCTCCCTCGGCGGGCCCTCCTCGCGGATCGCGCCCTCGGCGAGGACCATGATCTTGGTGGCACTCTGCACCGTCGCCAGCCTGTGGGCTATCATGATCGTGGTGCAGCAGGATGCGCGGATCACCTCCTCCAGTGCCTGCTGCACGACCTTCTCGCTCTCCATGTCCAGCGCGCTGGTGGCCTCGTCCAGAAGGAGCACCTTAGGCCGCTTGAGGACCGCCCTCGCGATTGCAATACGCTGCTTCTGGCCCCCGCTCAGCTGCACGCCGCGCTCGCCGACCTCCGTCGAGAGCCCCTCCGGCATCCGCCTGATGAAGTCCCACGCGTTTGCCTGCTCGAGCACGCCCTGCAGCTGCTGGTCGTCGACGCCGACGTTGTCGCATAGCTCGACACCGTATAGCAGATTCTGCCTGATGGACGTGCCGAAGAGCAGAGAGTCCTGCGCGACCACTCCGATCTGCTGGCGCAGCCAGTGGACATCGTACTCCTCGACTGGTCTCCCGTCCAGGCTGATGCGGCCCTTCGCTGGCGAGTAGAACCGTAGCAGCAGATACGTGATCGTGCTCTTGCCGCACCCAGTGGCCCCAACGAGCCCCACCACCTCCCCAGCGTGGGCTACGAAGCTGAGGCCACGGAGCACCTGGAGGTCCCGCCGCGACGAGTAGGAGAAGTGGACATCCTCGAACTCGACCCCCCCCTCCAAGGAGCAGACGGCGCCAGCGCCCCCCGTGGCCCTGGGCACACCGGCGCCGCTCGCCAGGGCTGGGTGCCCGGCTTCCATCTCGCGCCCGACGATCAGGCCTGGCTCTATGGACGAGGGCCGCTCGAGCAGGTCGCAGATCCTCGCCACGGGGCTCGACCGAGAACAGGCAGGGGTTTACGAGCGACGGGGCATGCCCATACTTATCCATGTCCTCGCAATCTGGATGCCAAGGCGCGATCCGTATGTATGCGCGATCCCACGTACGCGCTCCGCACGGGGCGTCCGCGCAAAGCCGGCGGCCAGCAGGGGGCTCCAGACCGCGAGGCCATGCGTGTGGATGTGTGGCCTGCCCGCGAAGGGTGCAACCTCCTGCCTGTCTCACAATCCGCAGGGGGAGGGAGACGAGGAGAGGGAGAAGGAGGAGCGACAGGCAAGCAGTGCCGGGGAGGCCACGAAGGGGCCACTGCGACAGAGTTAACGAACCCTTGTCAACTGAGGGGCGAAGCACTGCCACTACCTGAGGGAGCTAACCTTGTCAGCCGCCAGAAGCATCGGGGCCGAGACGGTGCTCTCGCCCAAGAGGTGCACTCCCCCCTTTGGAGGCATCCCAACGACGAACACGCAGCTCGTGGGGCAAGGGAGGAGCAAGTGGAGGAGGGCGAGGGCGAAGGAGGAGGAGCAGGAGAAGGAGCGAGGGCCAACGGTGACTCCTGGCTGCTGGCGGCCCCGCGGCGGCTATCTCGGGCAGGGTGTCGAAGAGGTCGGTGAGGACGCTCGTGCAGGCCTGCGTGCCCTGCACCAGGGTGATCACCTGCAGGGGGCGCGGCAATCGTCGTGCTACCGCAAGGTGGGCGTTTTCTTATTCGGCGTTTCGACATTGGGCGGAAGGGGGAGGGAGGGGAGGGTCTGGCTCTGGACCTCTGCATAGAGCGACTGTTTGCAACAGTGCGTCCTATGAGGGACTCCACCTGCTCGAAGCAGGCGCCCAAAACAACCAAGATCTACTTACTCTCTCCATAAGGGGGTGGAATGGGGGGAATGCGAGAGCCCTCGCCGATCGGCAAACAACGAATAAGACAATGATAACAAAGAACGGGCACGAATAGGTTCCTCGACCTGGATCGAAGAAGCTGTCTGAAAACCAGCAACCTTACCTGCCGAGCCCGACATGGTCCGTGTTTCACCGTGTCGCTCAATCCGGCGGTCTACACTGCATCGCTGGCAGCACTTCCTCGACCTGGCTCTCAAGAGCTGTCCAGAAGCCAGAAACCCTCCCGAATTCGGCTTGGTGCGTGTTTCAGTGTCGCTCAATCCGCTGGCCTATACAGTGGAGGCCAGTCCACAAGCAGCCTTCCACAGGAAACCCAACCCTGAGACTCCAGGACGTCCATGGATTTTGGGTGTGGGAGCGTCGCGCTTCCCATCGCCAAACCAGCGACACCCAGCAAACCCAGGGCACCCTGGAGGCAAGCAGCGTGCTCCCTGGCGCGTGGGCCTGCACCGTGCTGCCTCGCTGCCAGCACTGGCCTGCAGGCCCACGGGGGCCGAGCGGGTGCCGGCCCACTCTCGGGGCCTCCAGCGCGCCGATCTGGGGGGGGGTTACCAGCCTCGAACGTATCCCTATCCCCAAGATTGACACGCCGAAAGACGATGACAATCTTAGGGATTCGCCCTCAAAAAATAGGGGAATACCTAAGCTTGGCATCGTGATGAGGAGGTGCCCAGCATAGGGATAGGGATCAGTGGGAGGAGGAGGAGGAGGAGGAGGAGGAGGAGGAGGAGGAGGAGGAGGAGGAGGAGGAGGAGGAGGAGGAGGAGGAGGAGGAGGAGGAGGAGGAGGAGGAGGAGGAGGGGGGTGGGCAGCTCGGCTCGACAAGGGGCGGGCGCCAGCTCGGCCCGCGGCGCGGGGAGGGGCAACGGGGGGAGCCGCGCGGGGGAGCGGCGGCGGCTCGAACCCCCCCGGGGGGGGGGGGGGATACGGTCGCGCCGCTCTCGCGGGGGAGAGCTTCGGAGCGGCCGCGGGGGAGCTCCGGCGCGGGGCTGCCGAGGGGAGAACTCTGCTCTCTAGGGGGCAAACAAACCTACCTCGCTTTTGACCACCCTCGCTTCCAAGAGATACCAAGCGATGCCAAACTACGGCCTGTACTGGTCAGGCCGCTTGACGAGGAGGCGCGTGGTATGACTTGGTTTTGCCTGGAAGCGAAAGCGGGGTAGGTAATTCACGCTCTGACTCTCGGTCCCCTCCTGATGCTAGTGAACCCCGTCGCCTCCCCTGCCGACAGCAGGCCCTGGGTGATGAGCAGGCCGCCGTAGTACAGGCCGACAAAGAAGGACATCTCGCTGATCGCATGCAGCAGCGGCTGCGTCATGCTCTGCAGCAGGTTCACTTCGCTGAGGACCCTCGCCTCGAGAGGAACAGCACAGAGGATGGGGTGAGGAGGCCTGCTTGCACCGGGAGCGCAGCCCGGGGGAGGGGAAGCGCAAAGAAGGCGGAGGAGGCAGAAGAGCACGTGGACGGCGAGGAAGGAATCCCACCCCCCCCTGCCCCTCCCCGTCTCAAGCCCTCTCTGCCTCCCCCCCTCCCCGTTCCCCTCGCCTCCCTCCTCCCCTCCTCTGCCTCCTCTTCGGCTCCCGCTCCCTCCCCTTCGCTCCTCTCTACCCGCCGACTGCTCCACAGCCCCCCCCCCCCTCCCCAGCCTCCGCGGTTGCACGTCCGCCCTCCCCCCCACCCCCCCCTTGCCCCGTCCCCTGCCTCTCCTCGGCAGACGGCAGGGCAGGCACTGCAAGGGCAGTGCGTTGGTGGGGGAATCTGAAGGGGCCCAGGGACACAAAAATAAATACATTCCCCATGTTTTCCCATAGTTGGAGGGATCTTCGTCTTCCCCCCCACACCTCCCATATTTTCCCATACTTTCTTTTTCCCCTCCTGAGAATCGCGTGGCAGCATGGCCCCATCCCACAGACAAAGGATGTGCCGGCGGGATGTATACGATATCATATGCTGCGCAAGGGCATCCGCTTTGTATCCCATCCCCCTCTCTCCCGTCACCTCTCTCACTCCTTTCCTCCGCCCCCTCCCCCGCCTCCAGCCCCTCCGCCCTCCCCGATTCTCCTCCCTTCCCTGCCTCCCAAGGCCATCTGGGCTTGAACCTGGGCGCGCCCGAGCTTCTAGCTGAGACAACAGGGGACCCTCCTCCCCCCCCCCCCGCCTCCTCCTCCTCCTCCTCCTCCTCCTCCTCCCCCTCCTCCTCCTCCTCCTCCTCCTCCTCCTCCTCCTCCTCCTCCTCCTCCTCCTCCTCCTCCTCCTCCTCCTCCTCCTCCCCCTGGCCACGCGCGCAGGCCGCGGCCCGCGCCACTGCCGCGGCGGCCCGCGCCCGGCCCGCAGCCGCGCCAGCCGCGCGAGCCCGCCCGGCACCGGCGCGGGGCACTCCGCACGTGCGCATGTGCGAAGGCCCCCATTGCGAGGACCCCTCTCGGGGCCGCCAGCGCGAGGCGGCCCCTGGACCGGCACCACGGCTCGCAGCAGTGCGCAACGGCGCGGCGGGGACGAGGCAGTGCGAGGCAGCCAGTTCGCAGCAGTTCGCAGCAGCTCGCAGCAGTTCGCAGCCTGTTCGCAACCTCTCAGGGTCGGCAGTGCGAGGCAGCCAGTTCGCAGGCAGGGACGAGCGGTGGAAGAGCTGACCGGGCGGGTGCAGGACGAAAAACATACATGCTTGGAGCTGCACGCAGTGCGGCAAACCCTGACCTTCCAGAGAGTTGTGTTTTAGCACTGGAGGCCTAAAAACCTAAAAGAACGAAACGAAGAAGCCTAAAACCAAGACGTAGAATAGCTCTGGGATCGGTTTTTGAGTCGGGTGCCATTTTTATTGGGCCCTCCTGGAAGGTCAGGGAAGGCGACTCCAACAGATAAGCGGTCATGCAGATGTCTGGCGGCAGCCGTCGGATGCACCAGCGGCACGGGCGACAATTCTCTCGTCCACGGCGTGACCATCTTCACGGGAGCTTGGCAGCGCGCCACTGGAGACAGAAAGAAGACAACGACCAAACACAGCCAAGACTCAGATCTGCGATCGACCAGGTAATGACGGCACATTTGGGCAACGCCATCCACAACCAGCACGAGGCCGAGCCACCAAAGGAAGGCGCCAGCACAAGGAAGTTCAGGCGGAAATGCTACGACAAGCTTGACAGTTTCGCCGAATTGTTCTTTGCAGCCACGGGGGTAGGCGCGGACACAGAAGAGGCCATTGTCACCATAAAATTCGCGCTGCCCAAGATCAAGCACGACCAGATCAAAACGCTGCGGCCCAAGAAGGAGCGGATGGAAATCACAATCCAGAAAGAGGAGAAGAAGGTCGAAGCCTTCCACAGCCAGCAGGAGAAGAACCCGAAGCAGCACCACATGCTAAAAACCAATGTAGCCACGGCCCAGAAGATGATCGACGACGAAGGCCACGAGGAGAAGGAGGGGGAAGGGGAGGAAGAACATGGCACCGAGCTTGAAGACCACACACGTGCATGCTCCAAAATATCAACTGTGGTCAGACACGGTCGAACCACGTCACGGGCATCCTCTAGAGCCAAATCGATGGGCATCCCACTGGTAGCGGAAGGGGCGCTGCGTACCATGAATGAGATGAACGAGCAGATACTGCGCCGATCCGAACATTTCCCCAATTTCGCCACCGCGCTCGCTGCGGCCATCTGGGGTGGCGCGCGCAGGAAAAGACTCGCGGGGCCCGAAGGCGGATGGGGGCGATGTCGCGCGGGCAGAATCGGCGCGCCGATGGGCAGCCCAGCGCCCCGTTTGGCCGGAAGGGCCCAGTACAATGCAAGGGCAGAGCCTAAACCCCGCCCGGGGTCGCGGGATCGGGTTCCCCTTCCCAATTTAAAACTTTAAATCCAAAGCGGTGTACTGACCCGAAAATGAGCAAACGGCATAGGATCTCCTCGAGAAAAGCCTTCGGATTCGGTCATGCGACGGCCCGAAAAGTTTATCGGCCGACCTGAAAGTGGCCAAATCCCACAGGACTTGCGCCAAACAAAAAATTATGGTCCAGTTCGGGCGACCCGAACATGTGCAAACCGCCTCGGGCTCCTTGCAAAAACATCGTTCTCGAGGTCTTAGGGCCCACTCCGACGAAACCGAACATAGGCAAACCGCCTAGAACATCCTATCACAAACGCTTTCTCGGTGGTTCCGGGCCTCGTCCGAAGGAGCCGCCGATGGGCGGGCCGCTCAGGACTTCCTGCACAAGGAATGGTTTCCCGGGTGAGCCATTGTCAACGGGAACGCGCCCCGCGCGGGATTGGGGCTCGCACGGAGGCGCGGCTGCTCTCGCCTGTCCAGGGGGCATGCATTGCCGCGCCCTTCCAGCATAGCGTTTGCGCTGCATTCGCGCGGCGCCGTGCCTCTCAAAACGGAATAAACTTTCGGAGCGCCGATGTATAACAACAGATGGCAGCGATGGAAACCTACCAGAGGGGCAACGTACATGCCGAACCAGGAGATCTCACCATACAGATCAAGACAAGAAAGAGAGAGAGAGAGAGAGCGCGAATCAGAATAAGCAAAAGCAAAGGATCAATACAAAGAGCTGGAGATGGACTTGGAAGTGCAATATACCGACCAGGGGACCAACGACCAGCAGAACATCCAGAAAGCAAGAATCGCAGCCAAAGCGGAGATAAAGAAAGTAAGAGGCACAACAGCACTCCAAGCATACGCCCTCGCCGCCAAGAGTCAGGAGACCAACAGCAGGCACGCAAGCGAAGAACGAGTTACCATGCAGGCAACACAGGCAACAACCTGGTGGACACCGAGCTGCGGGAGTACATCAAGAAGCAGGCCGAACGGGAAGCAAGGATACAACCACAGGCAGAACTACACGCGCAAAATCTTGAACAACAAATACCGCAAGCTCAACACGGAGCACAACACACGATGGAGGCACAAAGGAAACACGCACTCGGAAAACCGTTCACAATAATAATATCACATAGCAAATGATAATAATCTCACATATGGAAACCTGGTCGTGAAAAGACATTGCAAACAACAAGAACAGCTTCTTGAGACAACTGCGGCGAAAAAACAGCTCAGCGTACTCAAGCACTGCAAGGACAAATCGACCAAGCACATGCAGAAATACGATGGTGCGGTCGGACAAGAACGACGGCGTGGAGAACAAGAGGCGGCTCATTATGAACCAGCTGCGACCGAGTACACTTAGGTCGGGCATGTCCCCCTACAGGCGGATATTGGGCGAACAATGGAAACACTCAAAAAATACTCCAAACATATTCAGAAATACAAAAAAAAAAAGTCGTCCCATGATTATGTTTTGACTATTTGTTGAATGTTCATCCTGTAGGGGGACACGCCCGACCTAAAATCACAAGCCCTGACCCACCACCACGAGGTCAGGCACGTGCACCAAGAATGCCAGTACGAGCGGAAGGAACCTCTCCAGCGACAGCAGCATCTGCGAAACGAAGAACCAGCAGCAGCAACGCCACTGGAACAGCCAAAGAGTACATACAGTGACGACCAGATGTTCCCGAAGTGGGAGGGGCCATTTGGGGGCATGTGTATGTATACATGTATGTCTGTGTATATATACAGATGTGTACATGTAGATATATACATATATATATATATATATGCGTGGCGGAAGGAGGAGGAGAAAGAGGAGGGCAGGACAGGACAGGACATCCGCATGAGGGCGTCAACGTCGAATCGCCCGTGCAGGCGCCGTGGGGTACGACTTGCAAGAACCCCCTGGGATGAGTTCTCGTGCCCAGGCCCCTACTCCGCATGGGGGCAAAGGGCGTACCCCAATCTCTGAGGGAGAGAGCGCCGAGACAGGCCCCGTCAGAGAGGCTCGCAGATTGGCGAGTCCCTACTGTGCGGGCAATATTTGTATCCATATCCAGTGCGTCTTGGACTTGCTTGGAAGGGGCGCCGCAAGGCCGAGGCGCACTGGATGTGGATAAACATTGAGCCTTTTCGAGGCAGATGACAACCCATATCCAGTGCGCCTCATGTTTCTTGGGAAGAGAGTCCGGAACTCCAAGACGCACTGGATGTGGATAAAGACATTGCCCGCATACTGGTGCGTGCGAGGGGGAACAGCTGCTGGCCTGTTCGCGTGCCCACTCTGGGGAGCGCCCTGGCGAACAGGGCTCCCAAGCAGGGAGGGGGGTCACTGAGCCCCTCTTTCATTTGTGAGCCAAGCTCCTCCCGGCTTTCAGACGCTCCTGCACCCCGAGGAGGAGGAGGAGGAGGAAGAGGAGGAGGAGAGGAGCAGCAGGAAGCAGGAGGAAGAGAAGGATGAGGAGGGATAAGGAGGATGAGGAGGCCCCTATCCCCGCTAATGTTTCCCCCCAGCCGCGCGCCTCGTACTCCTGGTCGCGGGTGTACCGCTGCAGCTCCCGGAACTCCCTGGCGAAGGAGCGCACTGTCCGGATGCTGTTCAGCACCTCTGGGCGGAACCCAACGCCCACCCGTCCAGATCCAGGAAGGGGGAGGACAGGCAGGAGGAGAGGAAGAGGATGACATGACGAGGTTGACTTCTTTGCAATCGCATCTCAGAGCCGATGCAGCTCGGAGGGGGAGTGGCTCTAGGAACTCCAGGAGCTCCGTCAGCGTCGCGCCGGATCCCGAGAACAGAATGAGAAGGATGCTGATGAGAAGGGTAAGGAAGAAGAGGCGGAAGAGGAGGAGGAGGAGGAACAAAACAAACACACATGGAAAACGGGGAGAGGAGACAGGCAAGCCGGTGCTCTCTCGCTCTACACCTGGCATACAGCTTCATTCTACTCCATCCCCTCCTATTGTGTTGCAGGTCCATTAAAATCCGCTGGATGGGAAGTCCTGGATACGCTGACCTCCACAGGGCAGTTGAAGGACTTGGCCCACTGTTTGCTTTACACTCGGCAAGGTAGGCTCTTGTACATTGGAGAGGACGAGGGAAGGAGGAGGGAAAGGAGGCGGAAGAAGAGAAGGATGAGGAGCAGAATGGATTGGAGCAAAAAGTGGAGCAGGGTGAGGCGAAGGAGAAAGGAGAGGTAAGGTTGGGGCGGCAACGGCGAGACCAACAACGAATCCATAGATACGGCTCGCGCTGTGGCGGGAGCGCCATTGAGAACGACGAAAGCAATTCTCCAGTCCTGCAATGCGGCCAACGCTGTAACAAGAACATCTTTTGGAAGACCGAAGACGTCCCGGCTGGGGTGCCAACCGGGACCCCAAACAGGAGATCATTGCACTCTCGATGTGCGCGACCTTTGCGGAACACTACGCGTATGGTGCTACATGTGTTCCAACGTGCATACCTCATGAGTACACACATTTACACCCGTATACATAAATAGCCATACCATGTACATGCGCCATGCATAAGTATGCGCATAGTTACACATGTGTTTATACCATGCAGAATAATACACGTCTCTACCTCTACATATTGTATAAATATCGGTACATGTACATATCTATGTATACACTTATTTGTGTATATATATATATATACACATCCGCCACCGTGCCCCTAGGCATGGAGTGGGCGCGTCCTCAGGTCCTTTCCCATTCCTCTGAGCCTCAAACCTCAATCCTGAGGAGTCTTTATGGGGCCCGGATCCGACATTCTCAAATCTGGCGAGGCTTGTCGCGTCTTGTCGCTTGATTTATTCGGAGAGAAGAGTGCCCCAAGAAGGGCCAGGAGAGCCTCAAAGGCCCAGAAACTGCCCAAGAAGCCCCGAGTCGCCGAACGATCGCTCCAAGACGCTCGAGATGGCCCCAGGATGCCTCCGAGACGCCCCAAGAGGCCTCCAAGAGGCCTCCACAGAGGGCCTCAAGAGGCCAAATCATTGATTCCCCTCGGGCGTTTGAAGGATTTTGGGGTTCTCGCCTTCCCGGCTTCCCGACGCTCCAAGACGGCCCACGAGGCCCCCAAGATCGCCCCAAGACGGCCCAAAAGGTCCCGAAGAGGGCCCCAAGACGGCCCAAGATGGCCCCAAGACGGCCCAAGAGGCGCCCAAGACGGCCCTGGAGGGCCCAAAGATGGCCCCAAGACATGGCCCAGATGGGGAACCCGAACGGACATTTCGAGCCCTCGGCCCCGGCCCGCAGGAGGTCCCAAGAGGCCCCCAGAAGGCCCCCAAGAGACCCCATCCAAGAGGCCCAAGGAGGTCCCCAAGATGCCCCCCCCAGAGGCTCCCACGAGGCCTCCAAGCTTCTCCCAAGAGGCCCCTGGGAGGTCTCCGGAGAGACCCGAGGAAGCACCCCTGAGAACTCTGACCCACAAGCCAGGCACGGTGGCGGGATGGGCCGAAGGCCAATCGACATATTTACCCATGGATGCGTAGATATGTACATGTGTATATAGCGCCATGAACGGTGCAACCCACGTTGCGGAGTAGTCCCACCAGCACTTTGGGCGTGAGTGGTTTAGCGAGCTCTCTCTGTCCTCAACCCCCCTTCTTCCCCTTCGGGGACGGGTTTACCCCTCCCCCTACCCCCTCCCCCTGGGCCTGGAGAGGGCGGGCCGCGGGTCGTTAGGGGGGTCTTTTTCGACTCCTAGGAGGGCCAAAAAACGACGACCCTCACGAGGATTCTGGCCCCGACGGGGGGACCCAGTTTGGCCCCTCTGCTCTTCTTTGAAGCCAAAATCATTGATTTTACTCAGGTTTTGCCCCCATTTTGACGTCCTCAGGGGGCCGCGCTCATCTTCCTTCATAGCAAAATCATTGATTTTACGAAGGTTTTGGGCTCATGTTGTCCTTCTCAGGGGGCAGCGCTCATTTGCGCTTCTGAGGAGGTCGCAAGAGGCCCCAAGATGGCCCCAAGAGGCCCCCAGGAGGCTGGCCCCAAGAGGCCCCCAAGAGGCCCCCAAGAGGCCCCAAGAGGCCCCAAGAGGCCCCCAAGAGGCCCCCAAGAGGCCCCCAAGAGGCCCCAAGAGGCTCCCAAGAGGCCCCCAAGAGGCCCCACGAGGAGCCCGAACGACTCACACCAGGACGAGGGGCCCGAACGACTCACACCACGAAGAGCCCGAACGACTCACACCACAAGGAGGGGCCCGAACGACTCACACCAGGACGAGGCGCCCGAACGACTCACACCACGAGGAGCCCGAACGACTCACACCACGACGCGGGCCCCGAACGACTCACACCACGAGGAGCCCGAACGAGTCACACCAGGAGGAGGGGCCCGAACGAGCCCGAACGAGTCACACCAGGAGGAGGGGCCCGAACGCACCAGGATGAACAACTCACACCACGAGAAGCCCGAACGACTCACACCAGGACGAAGAGCCCGAACGACTCACACCACGAAGAGCCCGGACGACTCACACCAGGAAGAAGGGCCCGAACGACTCACACCAGGACGAGAAACCCCAAACGACTCAAATCACGAGGAGCACTTTCTCTCCCTCCTCCTCCGCCTCGTCCTTCTCCCGCTCCCCCCACAAGGAGGATGTACAAGGAGGCGGGAGGAAGGAGGAACAGGGGAGATATGCGGGGCCAAGCGGACACACGCCTGAAAAAACACGACTGTCGCCATGCTTCGCAAGAGTTGCTGCTGTGAGATGGGCTGGTGGGGATACGCGAAGCGTAAAGAATGTTATGCGCCCCTTTTTGCGAAAATGAGACCGTGCACGATGGCCCTCCGCAGGGGACGCGCGCAGGTCCATTAGGCTGCGCCTATATCGCGCAACGTATGGGGCGCTGCCTGCGTGATGCAAATTAGTCTGGCGCAGGACCCAACCGTATGCAATTGTGGGCACCGTCGTTGTATGCACCGCATTCGGTGGAGCTCACTGGCATCTGGGCCTTTGGTGGAGCTCCCTGTGGGGCCACCCAACGTGTGAGGGGTGTGTCAACATGGGTGCGGCGGGCGCATGCGAGCGCTGGCATATGGGTCTTCGGTGGAGCTCCCGATTGGGCCACAAAACGTGTGAGGGGTGTGCCAACGGGCGCATGCGAGCGCTGGCATCTAGGCCTTCGGTGGAGCTCTCGATAGGGCCACGAAGCGTGTGAGAGGTGTGCCAAAATGGACGCGGCGGGCGCATGCGAGCGCTGGCATCTGGGCCGTCGATGGATCTCTCCATGGGGCCACGCAACGTGTGAGGGGTGTGCCAAAATGGATGCGGCGGGCGCAGGCGAGCGCTGGCATCTGGGCCTTCAGTTGCTCCCTATGGGGCCACGAAGCGTGTGAGGGGTGTGACAAAGTGAGGGGTGTGAGGGGAGCAGGAGGAGGAGGAGGAGCAGGAGGGGGAGGAGAGAGGAGGGGGGGGAGGAGAAAGAGGAGAGAAGACGCGGAGCGCTGTCTCTTCAAAAAGAGGACCCAACACCACAGGATGGATGATGTGGCGCAATATGTGTGGCGCACCATGAGGGCCACATCCCATGTGCTGCGTTTTATTAAGTGCACGTCTAGGGCGCGCCATTGTTTTTGACAACGTCGGCGCGTGACCACCTCATATGCTCCTGCAAACGTCTCACTCACCCACCCGCAACCTGTTGGCAACACTCAACTGGGCGGCGACAACGACGATGATCATGATGATGTTCCCAACGACGGCGAGGGCCATGTCAACGGAAACGATGGCGATGGTCAGGCGGCGCGCCTGGGGGGAAATGAGAAGGGGCGGGCCTTCTCAGAAGGCTCGGAAATCCCCCGGCCTTCTGAGAAGTTTTCTGAGCCTTCCCCGAAGAAACATAACACTTCTCAGAAGGCGCGAGGGCTTCTGAGAAGTCCCGCCGCCTTCTGAGAAGGCCTTCTCGTTCTCACGTCCCCCCCTCGCTCGCCGCCGAATGGCGATGAAATTGATGGTGATATCAAAGGCGGAAGCTGATGACGTTGATAATGACGGTGGTAATGATCACCCTGGCGGCGATGATGACGGTGGTTTCGATTGGGATGATGAGGATGTGTGCGCATTGAGAAATTAGACGAATGCGACGGCATCGACGATGACAATAATAGCAGCGGTGCTGATAATGACGACAATGATGGTGATTGTGATGATGGTTGCGATGATGATGGATATTTTGTAGCGGGGCCGACAATGGCGGGGATGACAACCAATGCTGCGCAATCAAGTCCACTGACCGACAGGTAAGCGCTTAAACAGTAAAGCCACGGACGAGTTGCAGTCGGACCTAGGCCAGAAGAACATCCCTCAAGAACACGAGACCCTCCGCTGGCCAAAAGGCACAGAACATCCAAGGGTACCCTCCCCAGGGTGCACAAATACATCCAACAAACACGAAGAACAGTAGGATACCCTCCCCAAACCGACCTCGATCTTATACCTCGGTCCGACAATAGAGCCTTAGTGAAAGAGGAGAGAAAAATACGGAATTACCAAGAGCGAGTGGCCGGAACGCACGCAGCACCCTCGGCTGGAGGCCTGGCAGCTCGGGAAAAGCGGGGGCGGTCAGCCCGACACCCCTGCACTTCATCGCTTCAGCCTGCGTCGGGCAGGCACGACGGATCATGCAGTCGGTGTCTGGAAACGCCCCGCAGACGGCTTGTCGCCACGCCTGCGCACGTTGCCGCGATTGCCGGAAGATGAAAAGGTACCCATACGGCTACCCTTTGCCCGTTCTCCCATGTTTGGGCCTCCTGGGAGGCCCTCGCCGCCACCGCTGGGTTCGCCTCGAAATTCTTGTCAGAACACACCCCAGGAGAGGTCCTGGGAGTAGCGGTGCCGGCACATCTTGGTCCCCCCAGATTGAGCACGGACTTCCAGAGACGTACAAGTCACCGTTACAAGCGACCCTCTCTCACAAGCGAGCGAAAGAGAAGGCAGAGGGCGTCTTTCGGGGAACCCGAAGTTCAGATGCAGCAGCTGCCAGAGAGCAGGGTACCAGAGAGAGAGAGCGGGCACGAAGGCAGTCCCACCTCCCCATCACACAGCGAGACGATAAACAGCAGCGCAAGGCGCGACGGGAGAGCCAGAGGCCACAGAAACACACCTCCGGGGCCGACCTGGAATGGCAACCGTGGCAAGCAGCAAGACACCCGAGATCAGGAATCGACCACACGCCCGCCGCTTGACGGTCAACCATCATCTGCAGAGCTCATATCTTAGGGCTCCCAACTTCGCGCTTCGCGCTCCGCGAAGCGCGTATAACTTCGCGCTCTCGCGCCGCCCCCCAAAAGGGAGATAAGGAGGACGAGGAGAAGGGGGAGAAGGAACGAGGACCGCGAGGCGCGAAACGCGAATAACTTCGCGCCCTCGTGGGAGCCCTTGAGGCAGGCAGCCCAAAGAGACAGAGGCCCAGCGCAAAGGGCGAAGAGAGGCGGGGCGGCAGCCGGCACACTGTAAGTGGTGAGGTGAGGAAGCGCGCGCGCGGAGGACCAAATGATCGTTCAAGCATGCTGTGGACATCAGGTTGACTTCCGTACACGTCGGTCGGAAGAAGTAGGTAAAAACATGATGAGGTAGGAAGGCGGATTAAGTTGATTGGGTCCAGGCCCCCCGGGGAACAACAAAGCACAGCAAAAGCGTGTCGATTCTTGAAGTAGGCAGGCGCATGAAGCAGATTGGGATCTGGGAATCCAAAAACACCTGCTTTCAACGACCGGCGTGTACGTGTTTGATCACCTGTGTGCTGACATGCCTCGACAACCAACGGAGCACCTATGTTTCGGAAGACGGTCGGCTGTGCGCGCGCGGAGACGCGCGCATGTGGCCCGCACGGTCTTGCTCGTCAGGAGTTGGCGGGGGAGTGGCGGCTGTCGTGGAGCAGCTTCGACACACGCGCGCGCGGGTGGCCCGCAGGGTCCCACGTGGCAGAACGGCAGAAGGCCGACGGCGGTGGAAGCTATGCTCAAGTCGGGCTTGTCCTCCGACAGGCGGAGTTTGAAGAAAAACATGAAAGATAGTCAAAAGATGCTCAACGATCCTGGCGAAGGACCCAACCATACGCAACTGTGAGTACTACCGCAGTTGTGAGCCTCGCCTTCGGTGGAGCTCCCTATGGGGCCACGAAACGTGTGAGGAGTGCGCCGAAATGGGTGCGGTGGCGCCATGCGAACCCTGCAGCTGGGGCCTTCGGTGGAGCTCCCTGTGGGGCTATGAAACGTGTGAGGGGTGTGCCGAAATAGGTGCGGTGGCGCCATGCGAACCATGCCGCTGGGGCCTTCGGTGGAGCCACGAAACGTGTGAGAGGTTTGCCGAAATTGGGCGGGGCCGTCATGCGAAGCTTGCCACTGGGGCCTTCGCTGGAGCTCCCCATGGGGCTATGAAACGTGTGAGCGGTGCGCCGAAATGGGGCGGGGCCGCCACGCGAACTTTGTCACTTGGGCCTTCGGTGGAGCTCGCTATGGGGCCACGAAACGTGTTAGGAGTGCGCCGGAGTGGGGCGGGGCCGCCATGCGAACTTTGCCGCTGGGGCCTTCGGTAGAGCTCCCCATGGGGCCACGAAACGTGTGAAGGGTGCGCCGAAATTGGGCGGGGCCGCCATGCGAAGTTTGCCACTGGGTCCTTCGGTGGAGCTCCCTATGGGGCCACGAAACGTGTGAGGAGGCCGCCGAAGTGGGGCGGGGCCGCCCTGCGAACATTGCCCCAAGGGCCGTCGGTGGAGCTCCCGATGTGGCCACGCAACGTGTGAGGAATGCGCCGAAATGGGGCGGGGCAGCCATGCGAACTTTGCCGCTGGGGCCTTTGGTGGAGCTCCTTGTGAAACCACGGAACGTGTCAGGGGTGCGCCGAAATGGGGCGGGGCCGCCATGCGAGCTTTGCCACTGGGTCCTTCGGTGGAGCTCCCCATGGGGCCATGAAACGTGTGAGCGTTGCGCCGAGGTGAGGCGGGGCCGCCATGCAAAGTTTGCCACTCGGGCCTTCGGTGGAGCTCCTTCTGGGGCCACGAAACGTGTGAGAGGTGTGCCGAAACACATACACGCGGAGGGAAGAGGCAGGGAAGAGAGGAGCGCGAGGAGGAAGGAGGGAGGGACGCGGGGCGCCGTCTCATCAAAACGAAAACCCCACACCACAGGATGGTTGAGGGAATTAAGAAATCACAAACACGAATACTAAAAAATGACCCCCGGGCTGTTTGTGCTCTTCTTGGAAGCTCCTCCCGTAGAGGGACATGCCCGGCTCAAATCGGCGGCGAGCGAGGGGGGGAAGTGAGAAGGAGAAGGCCTTCTCAGAAGGCGGCGGGGCTTCTCAGAAGCCCTCGCGCCCTCTTAAAAGTTTTTTCCTGTCTTCGGGGAGGGCTCGGAACACTTCTCAGAAGGCCGGGGAACTTCTCCGAGCCCTCTGAGGAGACCCGCCCCTCCTCGCTTCCCTCCCTCGCTCGCCGCCGAGCAAAAGCTGTGCGCCGGAAGCCATGTGGCGCAGAAGCTGCACGCGGCGCGGCCCAGCGCGCACACGGCGCCCCACGAGATAGGGGGCCACACGCGAACCCTACCCCTACCCCCCACGACTTCTAGAGGGGCAGGGTGGGGTCCACTCCGCTCGGGAGCTCCCGCACGAAGGGAACCCCACCCTCCCCCCCAGAAACCGTGGGGGGTAGGGGGATAGGGTTCGCACGTGGCCCCCTCTTTATGCTCATGTCGTCCCTCGCTCCCCCGGACTCGCATCGACCCCTGGCGGCGCCCTGCCGGGGGCGCCGCCAGAAGCTGTCTGAGGAGCTTGTCCCTGGGTGCGCCGTTGCTGCCGCGATTAGACGAGGCGAAAAAACGTCTACCGCCTGGTGTCGGTTTATCTCCCTCCGTCCAGGAAGACCGAAGCCATAGATACCATCCGCCAGGCCATCGAGAGATGGGACGACAGGGCGGCCCTGCCAGGGGCGGCGGACCCCTGGCGGCGCCCTGCCGCACGGGGCGCGGGCCGCCCCAATGGGGGGGCCCGCGGGCGGCCACGGGGCAGGGAGGCACCCCGCGGGCGGCGGGCAGCGCGCGCACGCGGAGAGGCGGCCGCCCACACCGAGGCGCCCGCGCGCGGCCGCCGAGGGGCGGAGGCCTCGAGGCGCGCGGCCGCGGGTTGCGAGAGGATGCGCGAGCGTCTTCTCATGGAGGTTACAATCGGAATCAGTGGCCGTGGTCGTGGTCGTGATCGTGGTCGTGGTCGTCGTCGCGGTTGTGCGGCGGGTGCCGCGGAGGAACTTGCACTCCCCACCACTCGTGGGGCCCCGGTCCATCAAGCGGGGCGTCGAGCAGACGTTTCGTTGCCCCTCCCGGGGGCGGGGCGGCCGCCGAGGGGCTTACAGTCGGGACGTTGCCCTAAAGGAACCCTCAAGTTAGGTCGGGCGTGTCCCCCTACAGGGGGGATGTTCGACGAAGAATAGGTCATGCTCAAAAAATGCTCCCGAATGGTAATATAACAACAAAAAAAACTGAAAAAAATCCCCAAAACCATGCTTCAACTATTTCTGAAGATTCCCCCTGTAGAGGGGCAGGCCCGACTTAACCCTAAAGAAGGAGCGAGGCCCCTTCTATCCACAAGCTGAGCTTCGACTTCCCATCGAAAGCCTGAGGAACACCTAAGGCAAGCTGTGAAACAGTCAAGGAACACCGAGCCCCATCCCCAACGAAAAGGGTTCCTTCTTCAGCGCCAAGGAGACTGTAAGATCGAGGTTCGAACCCCTAAGTGCAATCGCTGCTTTGGGAACCAGCGCGTTCGGCTCACGGCAACAGCCCTCACGCGAGGAACACCTTCACAGACTAACCCTCCGTCAGTACACACACAAGCGTACCGCTCGCTCTTCTTGGGTCGACAAGGAGACGAGAGGTGCGAGCCCGTCAAAGGCTTAAAAGCCATTGGGCACGGCTGGAACAAGCCGCAATCAAATAAGCAATGGTACAACTACACGCGTCTCAGAACCATGTGCCGCAATGATACAGTGACAATTCCGTCACATGTTTGTGAATGGCGACGGCAGTCAACCAGAGCCATGGTGCAGGCAACGGGCCATCGGCCAATTTGAGCAAAAAGAGCGCCGACGTTGCCCAGATGTGCCACGCAGTCTGCAAGCAGCACCGCCAGGGGACAAGTTTTTTATTATTTGTTTTTCTTTTTTGTTTATCTTGGGGGCCCCTCGGGGCTCCTTGGAGGCTCTGCAAAAGGCGGTCGACTCCTTGGTCGAGCAGTCCGCACTCTGCCGTGGCGAGGGGGGGGCGGCCCTACTGAGGGGAGCTCCCACCTGCCGCGCGGGGTGCCGCAGCACCGCCGGGGGGCAAGTTGAGACACTTGCGGCCCAGAGGAGGAGCGAGGCGGAGAACGAGGAGAGGAGGGCAGCCGACGTCTCCGCCGGCCCTCCTCCGAGCCCTGAGGATGTCAGGGCCACGTTTTTTCGCCCGCGCTCGCTACGACGATGTGACTTGGAGAAGGCTGATCCTGCCGATGACGACGATGGTGACTACCTACCAGGCCACCCCAACCCAACCCGAAGACCCGAATTTGACCCGAATTTCGGGTTGGGGGGGGGGGGTACGGATACCATGTGTTTTTTCAACGTTCCCCGACCCCGCCCCCACTGGAAATCGAGGATAAATTTGGGCCTTCGGGTTGGGTTGGGGTGGTTTGGTGGGTGGTGAGATGGAGGGCGAGATCCGTCACGGTCATGATGGCGATGACGATAACAGCACTCGAGCTGGATGTCTGCGCACTGTGGAGGTGGTGGTGGTGCATCGTCACGGGGACAGGCGAACCTGTCCGATCGGTGCTCGGAAGCGTGTGTGTGCGCGTGCGGCCCTGGAGATCCGATGGCAGTGGATCGACTCCGCCCTGGCCTTCCTGCCTGCCAAGCCTCCAACGTCCCTCCCCGGACAGGCCGACAGGAGAGCACGGAAGGCTCGCCTCCTGGGTCGAGCTCGCAGACTCCTCCGCGCGCCGTCGCAGCTTCTGGTAGAACCTCTGGAGCCGCTTCATCAGGATGAGGTTCCCGAAGAGCGATACGGGCAGGACCTGGTTCGCCAGGCGGAGGAGAGGCGGGCGGAAAAAGGAGAGAGGAGAGATGAGGGCAGGATGATGGGAGGGGAGCCCCTGGAGGGCAGAACGGAAGGGTGGAAGAGCGGAAGGGAAGGGCGGAATGTACGTGGTCAGAGGAGGGGCGGGAGGCAAGGGCGGGAAATGCAGGGAGGGGAGGGAGGGCGACGGGGAGGGAGCGACGGGGAGTTAAAAAAAGTAAGGGGCTACGGCTACGGCCGTGGGTGCCCAAACTGAAACAGCTGCCTCGCTGCGCCGCGCCGTGCTGCAGGAACGGCAGCGAAGAGACCGATGGCCCCACCGACGGGGCAAGGCCCGCCCCCCCCCCAGCAGCGGCCGTCCCAAGGGGGAGCACTGCGGCCGAGGCCCTCGCCACCCTGGTGGGGGCGGAAAGGAGGAGGAGGAGGAGGAGGAGGAGGAGGAGGAGAGAGGAGGAGGAGGAGGAGGGAGGAGGAGGAAGGAGGAGGAGGAGGAGGAGGAGGGAGGAGGAGGAGGAGGAGGGAGGAGGAGAGGAGGGAGGAGGAGGAGGAGGAGGAGGAGAGGAGGAGGAGGAGGAGGAGGAGGAGGACCAGAGGGCAGCCCACGCAGCCCCGAATGCTGCCACCCGGACCCCGAACCCGCCCCACAGGCCGCCCCCCCCCCCCCCCCCCCACAACAGGCCCCGCGTCCCGGCTTCGGCAGCTGGCCTCGTCGGCCACACAACGCAGCGACGAACCAGAGCACCCGCACTCGTCGCCGAGAGCACCCAGCTGGCCCCCTTGTCCTGACCAACGGGGTGCACTTCTCAATAGGCTCTGGCCTCGCCGCCACGTTCCATAGTTCGGCCTCCGCGAAAACGCGGGCGAGGCACAATGCTCGAGCCACGAGGGCGCACCGGCTGTCCAGACCTTCCGTCCAGGCGGGACGGCTGCTGATGTGCCCCAGCTGCGCCGTACCCTCGGACGGAGACCTGACCTCAGAGCCTGCGCTCGGCCCCAGACATGCCAGCCCCCTCGGTGGTGACGGGCGGGCCTTCCCCCCTTGACCGTAATGTTAGAATGCCTCTTCTTCTTCCTGATATAATAAGTAATTGTATTACGATGTGTCTTATTACTGTTAGTATCACGTTTGTGCTTCTTACTGGTCTTATTTATCAATATGATGCGTAATGCCATTAGTGTTTGGTTCAGTGTTAACATTCATGTATTGTTGTTCTAGTATTAGTATTGACATCAGATTCCTTAGTACCCTTACCACTGTTGGTCGTCAAACGATTATTGCTATTACTTCTTAGTACGAAGTAGTACCAGTGTTCATACTATTGGTACTACTCTTTTTATTACTATAGTTGTTCGTATGAATACGAATACTCGCGTGTTAAGAAGTATGATTACGATCACTATCATTATCATCATCATCGTTATCATTAGAATTTGCTTCTCGGTGGCGGACAGGGCTCCGGGAAACTACCCCCGATGCTATCGATAAGAAGCAGGCGAAACATGCATAGTATTATTATTACTAGTATTCGTTTGCTTATTATTATTCATCTTCGTATTATTAGTGTAAGCTGGGGTTTGGTCCCGCTCGCGGCGAGCACCCCTGGGCCCGCGACGACGTCACACTCCTTCACGAACTCTTCGGCGCTCGACTCCACGGCACATCTGCCCCGGCACTCCCGCGGGCAGCCTCCTGTTGGGTTCGGCCCCCGGCCTCCTCGGGGAACTGCAACTCCTTCACCCTCGGCGCTCATGCCCCCCCCGCCTCTGCGGATCGGGCTGGCGCGCGACGGCGTCCTTCTCCACGCCGCCACTGCTGCGCACCACCTCGTCGCCCGTCTCCCGGGGGACTGGGCCACCTCCCCGAAGTCGATGCGCGCGGACCAAAAGAGGGAACGGCGGGGAGCATCAACGGAGGCCCCTAATGTGGTCGGAGGATCGCGCCGAATCGCCGATGCATAGCCGATGCATCGGCGATGCATTGGCGACGTCGGGGACGTATCGGCGTGGTCGGCGTGGAGAAAATCGGACTCCACATCGGGCCGAATCGCCGATGCTTCCGCGACGCGGCGCGATCCACCGACTCCGTTTCCCCGGACACCATCTGGGAGGCCTACAATCGGTCCAATATCCACGCCCCCTTCCCCCTGCAGGATGGCGCCCGCGAGCTCTTCGCTCATCGCGGGAACGCTAGGAACGGCGGGGAGCACAAACCCAGCCTCCACTCCGCACCTCCTTCATATAGTCCTGAACGTTCTTCGGCTCGTTCGCGGCATACCCAGCGCTCTCCGAGCCCTCGTCTCGTCTTTCGGGGACTCAATCCCCGCACTGGCCCAAATGAGGCGCCCGGCGTCCGCTAGGCTGGCCTTGGCGAATTCATTCGACAGCAGCTCGCCCAGCGAACGCCAGGACTGCGCCCCTCGCGCGGACCGCCGCAGGAGGTGGCAGGCGGCCCCGCCAAAGAAATGGGCCCAGGAGGGGGGCGAGGGCAAGTTAGCTCAAAATCGGCCCCCAGACCCCTCCCTGGGTCGAATCTGGCCTCTTCTTCGAGCGGCGCCCTGCCCTGGCGACGAGGGGGCCCCTTCCTGCCTCGACCCCTCACTCCTCCAAGCCGAGCCAGCGGTGGGCCACCTCGACCCCCCCGGGCGGCCCCGAGCAAGAGGGCCTGTTTGGGGCGCGCCTCCCTCGCCGAGCTCGCCAAGCTCACGGCCCGCGCCGACGCGGCATTTCGGAGCATGCCAGCGCGCAGCTGGAGAGGCGACCCCCCCCCACCCCCCCGCCCACCCCCCCGCTTCTTCCACGGGCCAAACCTGTTGATGTTCGACGCGCGAACAGCGGCGGCAGCGAAACGACAACCCCATGCCCTCGCTGGCCCCTCCTGCGTCGTCCTAAAGAGCCCTCCGGATACGCAAATGCAACGCATCCATTTCCGAAACCTATGTTTTGTGAGAGTGTTGCCGCGGCGCGAACGCGCGATAAACAAACAGCGATATCGCTGCCAAATAATTCGGCCTTGACAACCTCAAGAGCACTGGGTGAGCGCGCCTGCGCCCCAATTAAACTGTCAAAAACCTGGCCGCGAGATCCAGCGACCCGAATCACAATGGGCCTCTAATGCGCAGCAAGTCGCAAATCGACGCCACCGACGACGATCACAGAATCAAATCACACGGAAACGCAGAGCCCGGCATCAGGGGGTTCGCCAGGTTGACCCAAGTGAGCGTTAGAAGGGGCCGCCTTCCTCACGCCCCCGCGCAGGCGTGCGCCGGCGAAGCGAGGAGGGCAAATAATGGGGGGAGGGGCGAAGAGGGCGACGAGAGGAGGAGGGTATAGGGGAAGGGGTGGAGGGCGGCAGAGAAAATAAGTGATGACAGGGACGAGGGGGGGGAAGAAGGTGGAGGGACGGAGGAGGAGGAGGAGGAGGAGGAGGAGGAGGAGGAGGAGGAGGAGGAGGAGGAGGAGGAGGGGGAGGAGGAGATCGGGGGGGGGGCGGATGGGGGAGGGGGGGGAGGAGGAGGAGGAGAGGAGGAGGAGGAGGAGGAGGAGGAGGAGGAGGAGGAGGAGGAGGAGGAGGAAGAGGAGGAGGAGGAGGAGGAGGAGGAGGAGGAGGAGGAAGAGGGCGACGGTGGAGAAGGAGGGGGGGCGAGGCTGACGAGCAAGGGGCGCACGAAAAAGCCTTCCCTCGCAAACCAAAAATTCCGCGCGGCCGGCGCGCCCCCGCCAATCCACTGGGGCCCTCGCGGCGCCAGGGGGGAATTGGAACGTGACTTTCGGGGCGGTTGCACCAAATATTCCTGCGAAGCCCCGCGGGCAATTCTTTAGCAAGCGGGCTCGCCTAAGAATGTTTTGGCGAGGCTTCAGGGAAACATCTTGTCGACCCACCATCCGGGCCACCCTCTGGGCCGCCTCCCGGGCTCGGGGAGGGGGGCGCCGACGCCGGGCGACGCTCGCGAGCGCCGCTGGGCCGTGCGATGTTTTTTTGGCTCGCGCCGCTGCCCGGCGCCACCTGCCTGGCGCGGCTTTCCGGGCGCGCTCGCGCCCGCGATGGGGCGGGCGGGCGGGGCGCGCGGGGAGCGAGGAGGGAGATGGGAGCGCAGGGAGCAGGCGCGCGAGAGGGAGGGGGCGGGGGGGGGGGAGGCGGAGGAAGAGGAGCGAGGAAGGAGGGGGGGGAGAGTGGGACAGGAAGGATGAGCAGGGGGATGCAATTGAGGCAGAGGAGAGCGAAAAGGCTTGGGCGGGAGCCGGGGGCCTCCCACCACCGGAGGGCGCTCGCGAACCGAGGGCCCGCCATGAAGCGGCGGCGGCGATGGCGACAACGGAAAAGACGACGACGGCGACGTTGACAACGCACGCGGCCATTTCGAAGTGGAGCGAAACGAGAACGCGGGAGATTGCCGCTTCAAAGCAAGACCTAGACGAGCGAAGCATGAAGAAAGTTGATAACAAAGAGGACAGAAGCAGCGAAACAGAGGCTGCGGACAAGCAGCACTGCGCATCCATAGCGACGGCTTAACGAAACCAAATGTTTGAAATAACGCTGCGTAACCTTGATTTCGACGATCTTGCCCGCTGCTTTCGCCTGGCGAGAAAATCTGGGTGGCGGCGAATACGTTTAGTTACCTGAACCCGTTCTGGGAAGCAATATTTGGTCAACCACTTACCCCATTATCCGCCGATCCAGCGTGTGAATTTCTGATAGCGTGGGCTTGAGCTCGCTCAAGCTTCGCTCTGTCGGGGGGGGGGGGGGGGGGCTGACGCCATTCAGGCCCGGGAAGGGGGAGGGGGCGGGGAGCTCGCTCAAGCTTCGCTCTGTCGAAAGGAGGGGGGGGGAGGGGGGGGCTGACGCCATAGCTGACGCCATTCAGGCCCGGGAAGGAGAAGGGTGGTGGGGGACGCCATGGCTGTCGCCATTCAGGCAAGGGAGGAGGGAGGAGGGGGGGAGGGCTGACGCCATGGCTGACACCAGTCAGGCCCAGGTGACGCCATTCAGGCCCGGGAAGGAAAGCGGGGGAGGGGGGGCGGGACGCCATGGCTGACGCCATTCAGGCCCGGGAGGGAGTCGGGGGGGGCTGACGCCATGGCTGACGCCATTCAGGCCCGGGAGGGGGGAGGGCGGGGGGAGCTCACGCCATTCAGGCCCGGGAAAGGGGGGGGAGGGGCGGCGGGAGCTCGCTCAAGCTTCGCTCTGTCGGGGGGGGGGAGGGGGCTGACGCCATAGCTCACGCCACTCAGGCCCAGGAGGGGGGGAGGGGGGGGAGGGAGTGACGCCATGGCTGACGCCATTCAGGCCCGGGAGGGGGGAGTTGGGGGGGAGGGGGGGGGAGGGCTGACGCCACGGCTGACGCCGTTCAGGCCTGGGAGGGAAGGGAGAAGGGGGGGAGCTCGCTCAAGCTTCACTCTGTCGGGGGGGGGACTGACGCCATGGCTGACGCCATGTAGGCTCGGGAGAGGAGAGGAGGGGGGAGGGAGAGGGGGGGGAGGGCCGACGCCATGGCTGACGCCATTCACGCCCGAAGAGGGCTCCAAGACGGGCCAAGAAGGGCTCAAGACGGCCCAAGAAGCCCCAAGGAGGCCCCAAAAAGGCCCCCAAGAGATTCAACAACTTCCTCCAGCGCGCCCCCAAGAAGCCTCCAGGATGCCTCCAAAAAGCCCCCCGAGCAGCCCAGGAGCGCCCCCAAAAGGTGTCATACATCAGCTGCGTCAACATCCCATGAGTTTGGCTGTTCACGCGAGATCGTCACTTTCGAATATCCGAAGGTTGCCCAAGCGAGCTCAGCATCTCTATCTTATGGGGATGTCTCGATCGAGTGCTCTTCTTGTAAAGATGAAAGGTCATCCGTTGCAAGCAGAATCGGTAGCACCCCGGATCGGCGGCACTGCCTGGAGGCTACTACAATTAATTTGACATATGAAGTGTTGGGTGTGGGGCTCGCTAGGCTGACGCAGGTGGGGCACATGCCCCCAGGCCTGTCCTGGGCGACCAGGCCCGATCGAAGGTGCAGCCAGTGACGCGCAGCTGAGAACGAGGAGGGGAGGAGGGAAGGGGAGCAGGGAGGCCAGGAGGAACGGAGGGGGGGTAGGACGCAACTCGCGGAGGAGTTCGTGAGAACGACGAAAGCCGATTAGGCCCGATCAAGAGACCACCAAGCCGCATGGAGCCTGGCGAAGCCGGCTAGAGCGGGATTCAACCGGATTTAGCGGGATGGGGCAGGGTTTTCGACCACGGATATGCCAGCGCCGATGCCGAATTCAACCTCCCAGAAGTTGCACCCTTGGGGGGGAAAAGGGGGGGGAGCGGAGCGGGGCGGGGTGCGGGCGGCGGGACCGACAGCGTCGCGAGCACCAGGCGAGGGTTGGCGGACAGCAGGGTGAGCAGGTTGAAGATGAGGAAGAACGTGAACTGGACGAAGCGCACGGGGAAGTAGAGCAGCTTCTGGCACACCTCCTGCCAGGGCCGCGGGAGTGGGGGAGGATCGAGGGGCGAGCAGGCCATCACCCATGGAGCCGTGGTGCAAAGCAGCGGCCTGACGTTCAAAACTTTGCGAACTCTGGGGGGGGCCTTTCATGTGAACGCCGATCAACCTCCGGACGTGAGCCCCGTGCTCTCGCGCAAAGGGCCCAAGGAGGATCGAGGAGGAGCAGGAGGAGGGTGAACAAACAATTCACCTTCCTCCTGCTCCTCCCCGGTCTTGCGATTCCTCGCGCGGCTGCTCCAGCACTCTCCGAGAACTGGAGCGGCCGAACGAGGAGCAGGCTCCTGGCAGACCGCCAGGGTCGGGAGAGCAGGAGGAGGAGCGGAGGCTGGAGGATGGAGGAGGCTAGAGGGATGGAGGAAGGAGCAGGGGGGAGAGGGAGCAGGGAGGAGAAAACCCTGTGCGCGTCGCCAACCCTCCCTGGGGGAGGAGGCGGAGGTGTTTACGTGTTTGCTGTTGCTCTGGTGTGCGAGCATGGGGCCAGCGGCGAACCTAGCTTCACGTTCGCGAGTCAGCGCTTCGACAGGATCGGAAATTTTCCGAGCCGATGGGATGAGGGTGCGGAGGAGGACAACAAGGGCGCTGCTTGCCGGACGGAGCCGCCCTCAGGGTCAGCGTCAGGAGGGCAACGACTCCGAGGACGACGACCAGGGCAAGGCCTTCCTCGTCGAGACGCGATCACGGCCGCCCCGGAGGTCGCCAGAACACACACGAACGCACCACAGCTTCTCGCAGCATAGCCGCCGAAGAGAAGCGCACAGTCGTCGCACATCAGCAGGGGTGCAGGTCATGGTGCCAGAGCCTTGGGCGACCAGGTTACGACCCGCCACGAATGTGCCGTTGGGAGATGGCCAATGAGGTTGGCCGATAAACGGCTGAAAGGGAAAGGCAACGATTCAACGCATAAGCCACCTCGTTCTCAGTCAAGGCGGAGACGGTGATACCGCGGCGGATGCTAAAAAAGGCAGCCGTCTCGTTTGTCCCCGGGACTGCCTCGTGACTCCCGCTTCCCGATGGGCATGACCGACCGAGCACAGCGTTTCAGCGCGCGCCCTGCGCCGGCCCCCCCTCACCCAGCTCCGCCCACGATCGCTGCCGCCGGGAGGCGCATCGCGAGTGCACCTGTCCGAGAGCGCGTGGGGGAAGAGGGCATCGTCCACAGACCAGCGCGTCCCACTACTCGCAAAGCAACTAGTTACTCGCACATGGACCAGATCCGCCGAGGGGGATTTGCGATGCATTACACGTCGTTCCTTTCGAATCGTGCTCGTTTCTAATTGTGCTCGTCTCTGATTGTTCCAGGCCCCCGGGTGGCTAGAACAATCGGAGACGAAAGGATCCTGCCCCCCCCCAAACAAAAAAATCAAAGAGCCTTCGAAGGACTAGAACGGAACAGTGTCTGCATCGAGGCACGCGCCTGCTGTGTCGGACGCCTGCGCGCAGGCACTCTCTGCGCGCCGCGCCGCGCGCTCGGCGAGCCGAGGGCGCACGGCGAGCTCCCTGGCGCTGCGCGCGGCGCGGGCGCTCCGGGCAGGGAGGCCCCGCGGGCCCGCGCGCCCTCCGCCCGCCTCCGCCGGGCGCCGCGCCCCAGCGGGGGCCCCGGCCAGTGCCAGGGGCCCGCCAGGCAGCAGGGCGTCGGGGGCAACCCGCGTCGGCCTCCCGTACCGTCCCGTCGGCTCCTGCGAGTCGACGCCGATGTTGACGCCAGCCGGCGCTGAATCGTCGCGAAACCGGCGCTGACCGACGCCAAATCGG
>CAUYUJ010016865.1:86271-158771 GCA_963575745.1 Prorocentrum cordatum | reverse complement strand
AAGCGGGCCGCCTGACCGCGCGCACGCGCGCGGCCTCTGCCCGACCGCCTCCCGGGGCGATGCCCCCTCAGGATGCTGCCGCCGATGCTGCTTGCGCTGCCTCGTCCTCCTGCGCATCACCAACAGCGCTCCCGTCACGCCTGATATGACCGCTGCTGCTCGACAGAACAAGATGTTCATCTGCAGATTGCCCACATCATCACAATCCTCCTCCTCCGCTGCGTCCTCTTTCTCCGCTCCATCCCCGCTCCTCCCCCTCCCTTCTTCCTTGTCGTACCCGACGACTTCTCCTTCTCCCGCTATCCCCGTCCCTCTTCCGCCCTCCCTCATAGCGCCTCCCTCCCCCTGCTTCCTCCTCCATTTCTTTCATCCTTCTACATCCTCTTCTCATTCCTCACCCCAGTGTGTGGATGCGGGGAAGGAAGGGGGAAGTGTAGGTTAGGGGAGGGGAGGAGAATAAAGCAGAGGAGAGCAGAGGAGAGCGGTGGAGCGGCGGCATGCGGATGCTTGCGATGGGTTCTGGGAGGTGTGGGACGCTTCTTCCCCCTCCTTCTCCTCCTCCTCTTCCTCCTCCTCCTCCTCCTCCTCGTCGTGCCCTTCGGCCCTCCCACCTCCTGCGACCACCTGCATGTCCTGCCGCATCCCTCCCTCCCCGAGCTCCCCTCGCTCCCGCGAGCCCTCCCTCCCGCGAGCCCTCCATCCTTCCAACATCCCTCCCTCCCTCCCGCGAGCCCTCCCTCCCTCCTCCCCTCCTCCGAGCTCCTCCCCACCTTCCCCCATCCCCCTTCCTGATCCCTACCTCCTCTCCCTCATCCTTTACCATCTCATTCCCTCCCTCCCTCCTGCTCCTCCCTCAACCTTCTCGTCGCTCTTCCCTCTGCCTCCCTAAGAATAAGAGGAGAAGGGAGGAGGGCGAAGAGGCGAGCGGAGAGCGGAGCAGGCAGAAGCAGGGAAGCAGGAGGCAGGAGTAGAGAAAGCGGGGAGGAGGAGGAGGAGGAGGAGGAGGAGGAGGAGGAGGAGGAGGAGGAGGAGAAGAAAGAGGAGAAGAAACAGGAGGAGGGAGAGGAGGAGGAGGAGGAGGAACTGGGGTCCCAAACCTCCCAGAATCCATCCAAAGCATCCGAATGCCGCCGCTCCACCGCTCTCCTCTGCTCTCCTCTGCTTTATTATCCTCCCCTCCCCTACCCTACACTTCCCCCATTCCTTCCCCGCATCCACACACAAGCATAATGAGCCTCCCCCACCTCCTTTCCTCTTCTCCTCCCTCTTCCTTCTGCCCTCCCTCCCAAGCTGATATAAGCTGAGAAAGCGAATTCCGAACCCCCTTCAGAGCAACATCGTTGCCCGTTTTCTGACCCGAGCCTCGCCATGGCCACGAGAAGGGCTCCCGAAGGCCTAGAAGAAGAGGAAGAGCATGAGGAGACGGCAAGGGATTCGTAAGGAAGCCGAGGAGGAGGAGGAGGAGGAGGAGGAAAAGGAGAAGAAAAAGGACAAATCCGCCGGCCCCCTTGCGGGGCCACCAGGAGCTTCGCAGTTTCCTGTACCAGTTGCAACTTCCAGTTTCCACTGTTACAGTTCTGCTTCTTGCTGCTTACTGTTCCTTGTTGACTTCTTGCTGCTTACTGTTCCTTGTTGATGGACCGCGCGAGGGAGGGAGGCCCAAAACGGGCATTTTCACCGCGCCCTGAGCGTGTGCTCTGAATTGCTGGGGTGGGTAACAATTTACACCCCTCACGCGGATCGGCGGGATCAGGGTCCAAAAACACCAGGGATTCGTCACATTTCTGACATTCGGCAACACCCTTCACGCAGATCGGCGGGGTCAGGTTGAAAAACACACGGGATGTGCAACATTTCTGACATTCGGTGGCACCCCTCACGCAGGTCGACGGGGTCAGGGTCCAAAAACACATGGGATTTGCTACATTTCTGACATTCAGTGGCACCCCTCACGCAGATCGGCGGGATCAGGTTGCAAAAACATAGGGGATTTGCCCCATGTCTGAAATTCAGCGGCACCCCTCACGGAGATCGGCGGGGTCAGGGTCCAAAAACATTGGATTTGCTACATTTCTGACATTCGGTGGCACCCCTCACGCAGATCGGCGGGGTCAGGTTGCAAAAACACATAAAGGATTTATAACATTTCTGAAATTCGGCTGCACCCCTCACGCAGATCGGCAGGGTCAGGGTCCAAAAACACATGGGATTTGCCACATTTCTGAAATTTGCTGGCACCCCTCAAGCAGATCCCTAGGGCCAGGGTCCAAAAACACCGGGGAGTTGCCACATTTCTGAAATCCAGCGGCACCCCTCACGCAGATCCCTAGGGTCGGGGGGCCGAAGAACAGACATGCCCCGACACCTGCCTCCCGGCGGCGCCCCTTCGCCCCTGCCAATAAAGTCAAACGTGGTCGTTGTTGGCTTCTAGACAGAGGTTAGCAGAACGAACTGCCCAAACCATCTCCGCCCAGGGGGCTGTTGGGACTCCACCAGTTGCGACCAGTGTTCAAGAATCCCCGCTGTGGGCAAGCGGCGATGATTCAATGCGGAACGATCCACGGCGGCGCCCCGACCTCACGCTTTAGCTCCTGCCTCGCCCCTTCTCCGAGCCCAGGGGGCGCCGAGACGGCACGAGGCGAAGCCCTTTACGGATGTCCCTCCCCACGCGACGACGACGGCGACGACGACGACGAAAGGACGACGACGACGAAAGGACGACGACGACGAAAGGACGACGACGACGACGACGACGACGACGACGACGACGAAAGGACGACGACGACGAAAGGACGACGACGACGAGCCAGGGGGGCCCCGACGGCACGAGGCGAGGCCCTGGCGGATCTCCCCTCCCCTCGCTCCCTCGCTCTCGCTGCCCGGTCTTCTCCCCCCGGCCCTGGGCCAGCGAAAATTGACCTCCGTGGACCTCTCAAGGGCTACATTGCTGGCAGACGTGTTTCTCTGGATGGGATTTTGACGACACCCGGAACCTCGAACCTCGACACAAATATAGACCAAATGCTCGAACCTCGACCATGCATGGTATAGACCAAATGCCGAAGCACGGTATAGACCAAATGCTCGAACCTCGACACGTCCCCTCGTCCCCTCTCCTCAGGGGGTCAACAAATCGGCCGACCCTGTCGGCGTGTGCGAGACGCTGTTTCGTTTGACTCGTCGTCGTCGTCGCCGCCGCCGCCGCCGCCGCCACCGTCGCCGCTCCCCCCCCATGTCCATGGGTCCTCATCAAGCGCTCCAGCCAGAGCGAAATTGAGCAACGTCGTAGTTGAGTCGAAGGGAAGCCCCTTCCCTTTGATCCATTTCCCGCAAGTGGGGGCGGTCTCGGGGTGTGTGTTGACGGGGGTGTTGAGGGGGGGTCCTGGGTCAGGATACCATCCCCCCAGGGAGGTCCCGCAGCCCAAGAATTCTTCAAGACGGGTCCAAAGTGCCCCTAGATGCCCCCAAAACGGTCCAAGAGAGCCCCGATTCGCCGAACGACCAGTCCAAGCCGCCCAATAGCGTCCAGACAGCCCAAGAGGCCTCCACGACACCTCAAGAGGCCTCCAAGAGCACTCCCAAGGGGTCCCCAAGAGGTGTTTGACAGATGTTGGCGCTCTCGCCTTTTCCCAAGAGGCCCCCAAGATCGCCCCAAGACTGCCCAAGAGGCCTCCAAGAGAGCCCCCAAACAACAACCCAAGATAGTCCCAAGTCGACCCAAGAAGCCTCCAAAACAGCCCAAGAGGCCGCTAAGACGGCTCCAAGAGGGCGCCCGAGGACCCGAACGGGCATTTGGAGCCCTCGGCCCCGAGAGGCCCCCAGGAGGTCTCAAGAAGACCTCAAGAGGCCCCGAAACGTGTGAGGGGTGTGCCGGAATGATTGGTGCGGACGCATGCGAATCCTAATAATGGGGCCTGCGGTCAAGCTGCTTGTAGGACCACGGCACGTGTGAGAGGTGTGGCGAAAGTGGTGCTGCGGTGCCGTGCGAGCGCAGCCACTGGAGCCTTCGGTGGAATTCAATATGGGGCCACGAAACGTGTGAGGGGTATGTCGAAATGGGCGCGGTGGTGCCATGCGAGCGCAGCCACTGGAGCCTCAGGTGGAGCTCCCTGTGGGGCCACGAAGCGTGTAAGAGGTATGCCACAATGGGTCGCGCGGACGCATGTAAACCCTGCCACTGGGGCCTCCAGGGGAGCTCCCTATGGGGCAACGAGACGTCTGAGGCGTGTGCCGAAATGGGTCGCGCGGACGCGTGTAAACTCTGCCGCTGGGGCCTTCGGTAGAACTTCCCTGCAGAGCCACGAAACGTGTGAGGGTTGTGTCAAAATGGATGGCGAGGACAAATGCGAACCCTGCCACTGGGCCCTCCGGTGGAGCTCCCTACGGGGCCACGATTCGTGCCGAAATCGCGGACGCACGTAAACCCCGCCACAGGGGCCTTCGGTGGAGTTCCCGATGGGGCCACGAAACGTGTGATGGGTGTGCCGAAATTGGTGGCGCGGACGCATGCGAATGCAGCCACTGGGACCTTCGGTGGAGCTCGCGCGGACGCATGCGAAGCTTGCCACTGGGGCCTTCGTTGGAGCTCCCTATGGGGTCACGAAGCGTGTAAGGGGGTGTGCCGAAATGGGTGGCGCGGACGCATGCGAACCCGACCACTGGGCCCTCCGGTGGAGCTCCCTGCGGGGCCACGATTCGTGTGAGGGGTGTGCCAAAATGGGTCGCGCGAGTGTAACCCTGCCACTGGGGCCTCTGAGGGATGTGCCGACATGTGCCGCGCGGACGCACTAACAGCCTGCCACGCGTCGCGGGGACGCATGGAAACCCTGCCACTGGTGCCTTCGGCGGAGCTCCCAATGGGGCCACCAAACGTGGGAGGCGTGTGCCGACGTGGGCCGGTTGGGCGCATGTATACCCTGCCACTGGGGTCTTCGGTGGAGCTCCCTGTGGGGCCACGAAGCGCGTGAGGGGTGTGCCGAAATGGGTCACGCGGACGCGCGTAAACCCTGCCACTGGCGCCTTCAGTGGAGCTTCCGATAGGACCACGAAACGTCTGAGGGATGTGCCGAAATGGTTCACTGGCGCGGAGGGCAGAGGCAGGGATGGGAGGAGGGAGGAGGGAGGAGGAGGAGGAGGAGGAGGAGGAGGAGGAGGAGGAGGAGGAGGAGGAGGAGGAGGAGGAGGGGGAGGAGGAGGACGAGGACGAGGAGGAGGAGGAGGAGGAGGAGGAGGATGAGGAGGAAGAGGAGGAGGAGGAGGAGGAGGGAGGAGGAGGAAGAAGAGGAGGAGGAAGAAGAGGAGGAGAGGAGACGCGGGGCGCTGTCCCTTCGAAACGAAGGCCCCACACCACAGGATGGTTGGGAAGAGCTTCTAGAGGGCCGCCGGGCTTCTGAGAAGCCCCGCAGCCTTCTCAGAAGGCCTGCTTCGGGGATCTACTGACTCTGGTCAATCCAAACCCACCTGCAGAATCCGGCGCTCTGACTGGCCCCCGTTTGCATTGACCCCCGTCTCCTGAGTCCCGGACTGCCCCTTCTCTAGAGGAGCAAAAAACCACACAAACATACACTTCTAGAGGTCCGCGCGGACCTCTTGGATCCGCGCTGGACCCCCCCCCTCCACGGCGCGGGGAGCGCGCCGGGGGCGGCGCCCGAGGCGCCGCTGGGGGGAACTCCGCGCGGAGCGCGCCAATCTTATGCTCATGGCGTCGTCAGAGGGCCTCCCGGACTGGGGTCCGAGCAGCCGAGGTCGGAGGATATTGCACCGCACCGGTGGCGCCTCGGCGAGGCCTCGGTGATCCATCGGCGGTGCATCGGCGATTCGCCGGCGGTGCATCGGCGACGCCGGCGCGGAGGAGGTCGGACTCCACAGCGAGCCGCGTCGCCGAGGCACCGGCGAGGCGGCGGCGTGCCTCCGACCCCGCCTATGCTCGGACCCCCTTCGGGGAGGCCTCGGGGCTTGCCCTCGCTTCGGCCCTCGCTGCCCTCCCGGGCGCGCCGCCAGGCCTTCGGAGGGACTCCTACCCCCAGTCCTACCCTGACCTTCCAGGAGGGCTAAGAAATAACACACGACGTAAAAACCCATCCCGAAGCTATTCTACGTCTTGATTTTAGGCTGTTCCGCTCAGCTTTTTAGGCTTTTAGGTTCCAGTGCTGAACAATGCCTCTCTGGAAGGTCAGGGTAGGAGGCAACTGCTGGGAGGTCTCCGTCGCAAAGATTCAAGAGGACTGAGCCCCATTCGGGGGGCTGCTACGCCGGAGCGGGCCTCGGCTCAAGCCGGACCAGGCGGGACTCGGCGGGAGCGATTCGGATTATAAGCGGGACTATAGGAAGCGGGAGGAAGCCGGAGGATGTCGGACCAGGGCAGAAGCAGCATTTGGCCTCCCGGGAGCTGCCTCCGAGCCCGCCCACCTCCTCCCCCGGGGGGGGGGGGGGGGCGGGGGCGCGCTCGCCCGCCCGCCTCCCGCACCTCCTCGGCGCAGAGCGCGGGGTCCACCCTGCGCCGCGCCCGCTGCGCCAGCAGCTGGAGCTCCTGCGGGGCCGCCGCCCCACGGCGGCGCCGTCGCCGCCCAGGTGGTCGCCAGTCGTCGTCATCGCCGTCGTCGCTGTCGCCGTCGTTGTCAAGCACCATCATCACCATCCTCATCGTCGTCGCCATCATCGTCGTCGTCGCCGTCGTCGGCAGCCATCTCCTCGTCGTGATCGTCGTTACACTCGTACTCAACTTCATCATGATCATCACCCTCACTATCATCATCGTCGTCCTCATCTGCATCCTCGTCATCATAAGCATGATCATCATCATCAGCAACAGCATCATCATCAGCATCATCGTGGCCATCATCATTATCATCATCGTAATATGTATGGTTCTCGCCATCATCGCCACTGTCGTTGCGATTTGCGTCACCACGATCTTTAACTTTATCGGTCTCGTGGTCATCGGTCGCATCATGAATATCGTCGTGGGAATCGTCATCATCACCGCCGTCATCACCGTAATCGGAACCATCGTAATCGCCATCGTCGTCACACTTGTCATCGTCATGGTCCGTGACACCGTCGCCAATCTCATCGTCCTTATCTTCATCTGCACAAATCTCCATGCACATCTTCGTCACCGTCAATGCCATCATGCGCATCGCAAACATTTCTCAGCCGCAACATCAGCCTCACACGTTTCTACGCGCATCACAATCATCATTAGCATCATCATCATCAGCATCATCATCATCACCATCATCGTCATCCTCGTCGTCGTCATTGTCATCGGCATCGTCATCGTCATCACCAGCACAAGCATCCCTATCATCATCGCCATCACCGCTGTCATATACATCGCCATGGGCATCATCGTCATCAACATCGTCATCATCACCATCATCACAATAACCACCACAAGAACCATGGCCATCATCACATCACCATCATCATTATCATACTCATCACCGCTACCAGCAACATGATCATCCATCGTTATCCTCACCAACACCAACACGGTCAACCTTGGGGGCAGAAACGAGGGGATGGACCGCGTGATGACCTGGGAGCCCCAAACGACCTCACCGCGCGGTCCGTCGCCGCACGGTGTTCAGACCTCCGAAGCCACGGTCGCCCGAACCGTCCTCGGAGAACGACCCGAGTCGCAAAACCGTGCGGTGGCCCCGAACTCCCACCGACTCACAACGCGGTGTGGCACCCACACCGTTCGGGAGCCGGCCCCCCGTGTTTTCCGCCATGCTTCGAGCCGGATCGATCTGTGCGGGTCGCGGGGCCCGACACCTGGCGAAGACATTGTGTCGGGCGTGTTCCCCTACAGGGGGATTTTCGACGAAAAATAAAAGATACCCCCAAAATACCCCAAAAAGGTCAAACAATAATCAAAAAATAGTCCCCCGACTATTTTTGGATAATTTTTTGACTATTTTGGGGGTGCTTTTTACTTTTCGTCGAAAATCCCCCTGTAGGGGACAGGCCCTACTTAACGAAGACACCCGGCTCGAGAAAGTCGGGTCGCCAGGATCTCAGGCCCCCCCTGGGATAGGAGCCGGACGGTCAAGATGTGCGTTGAGGACGGGTGGGAAGGGCGCAAGATCCCTGGAGGCGAGGCCGAAGTGGGGATGAGGCGGCGGCTGAGAAAAAAAAACCCAGGGACGCAAGGGAAGCTTGACCCAGGGAGAGGCCAGCGAAAACGGCAAAGGACGGGCCGCAGAGGCAAAGGACACAAGGGTGCCCCAGACGAAGGCGCGCGTCCTTACTAGGCGCACTGGCTGTACAAGCAGCGCCTCCAGGCCGCGGAGGACCGCCCGCGCGATGCGCGGCGGCACCTGCGGGAGGGAGCGCTGCACGAGCGTCTCGGCACCAGGGCGCGGCAGGCGCAACGAGGGCGCGGGCGGCGGCGCTGAGCAGATCGGGAGGTCGTGCGTCCGAGGGGGGGCGTCCAGAACCGGCCTCGAGCTTATCTCTATCTGTAAGACGGGCTTGGGTCGGGCCTGTCCCCCTATACAGGGTGATTTTGGGCGAAAAATATCTTTCTTTTTTTTCAAAACAAAAAAAAAACTTAAAAAAAAAGCATTGCCACCAAAATCATCAAAAATTGTCCGAAAATCGTCCGCAGACTGTTTTCTAACGATTCAGGGCGACGGCACCCCGGGGTGGTATTCAAGCCCAGCCGATCAGCCGATCAGCCGAATAGCCGATCAGCCGATCAGCCGATCAGCCGATCAGCGGCCGAGCAGCCGATCAGCCGATCAGCCGATAAGTCTTATCGGCTGATCGGCTGCTCGGCCGCTGATCGGCTGATCGGCTGATCGGCCGATCGGTAGTTTATCGTCGGCTGATCGGCATCTCGGCTGCTCGGCTTCTCGACCACCTTAATGCACGTCAAATTCCCTCTCTTTCCTCCTCCTCCTCCTCCTCCTCCTCCTCCTCCTCCTTCTCGCCCTTTTTCCTTTTTCTCCTAGTTGTCCTCCTCCTCCTCCTCTCTCCTCCTCCTCTCCTCCTCCTCCTTCTCCTCGCATACCTCGTCATTATGTTCCTTCCCTCTTCCTCCTCCTCCTCCTCCTCCTCCTCCTCCCTCCTCCTCCTCCTCCTCCTCCTCCTCCTCCTCCCTGCCTCCTCTCGCGGGCTGCCGGCGCCACGCGCGAGCTCGGATCCCAGGCCCCATGCCCCGCCGCCAAGACGTCCTCGTTCTCGGACTCTGGTAAACGCTCTCCCCATTACAACGCTACTGTTTCGACCTGCGTCGTCGCCGTCGTCGTCCTTCTCCTCCTCCTCCTCCTCCTCCTCCTCCTCCTCCTCCTCCTCCTCCTCTTCCTCCTTCCACTGCTTCTGGGGGCAACCCTACAAAAACGGCTCCGTACTATCCAACATGTTTCCAAGCATCACGCCCCGTTTGCGCTGAGACCTCAATGCTTGGGACGTTGTGCATTCATAGCAGGCGCGGGCTGGAGGGCCGAACAAGGCTCGACAAGAGCACCCACGCACGAAAGTGTTGAATAAACCATCCCACCAGCTCTCGGGGCGTAGGTGGTTTAACGAACTCTTGTCTTCTCTCGTTCCACAATCCCTCCTTCCCCTGCTCTGGGTGAAGGTTAAAACCTCTCCCCTGGGCCTGGGATGGGGGGGCCGCGAGGTGTCAGAGGGTCCTTTTCCGTCCAAGATGGCTCCAAGAGGGCCCTGGATAGCCCAAGGGGGCCTCCGATATGGCTCAAGAAACTCCGAAATGGGTCAAGACTGCCTCCGACGGACTTGCAAGAGGCCCCAAAGCCGTTCGAAGACGGCCCCATGTTCTCTCGGAACCCCCTCAGGCATCAGGATCCTCCCAAGATGCCAACATCCTTCAAAAGCCTAAAGACAATATATGTTGTTTACCTTCTCGCCTTGTCGCTTCCGATTGCCTTTTTGAGGCCGCAAGACGGCCCGAAGATGGTCCAAGAGAGCTCCGAGAGGGGCCCCACAAGGCTTCAAGACGGCCCCCAAAACGCCGAACAGGCGCCCAGGAGCGCCCCAAGAGCGCCCCAATACGCTATTGTTGAACCTCCGACGGGGGGGATTTGTTTTAGCTACCCGCATCTTGAACTATGGGGCCCAAGACAGCTCCAAGACCTCCCAGACCCCCCCAAAAAGCCCCAATAGGGCACCAAGACGGCCTCAAAAGAGCCCCAAGAGGACCCCGAGAGGACCCCCCAAACATGGCTCCAAGGGACTTCTGAGAACCTGTCACAACAACACCACAATTCGCGTGGGCATCGGTTCTGGATGGGCTGGTGGGGATATGCGAAGCATCAGGAGTTGGTGTTTGAAGGTTTGGGTGGTGACGCACGGTGAAAGCCCATGCAGTTTCAAGTGTTTCCTGCGCGTCGTCCGAGAGTGCCCACCAGCTGGCCCGCCAATTCCAGAAGAACGCGTGCGGATCACAATGACGGCGACGACGACGACAAGGGGAGGCAGTAGCAGGAGAGGGAAACCCGACTCCATCAACGAATTGACGTGGATGGGGGATGATGGGGGATGGCTGTTTACAGGAACGGGTCAAAAAGATGGGGCAGTTTCCAGACGCTGGGCCAGGAGCGAGTCCCGCTCTGCCCACGCGGGCAAGCAGCCCGTGCCGTAGTGGCGATCCGCCACCGTGCCCCTGCACGGAGCGGGCGTGTCCTCAGCTCCCTTGGTTTTCCCCGGAGCCTCAATCCTCGATCCTGAGGCTTGAAAGGGCCCCGATCCCTTAGAAATGATGTTTCGTGGTCGTGTCCCTGTCCTCCTGCGCAGCGTCGCGTTTTGTCGCATGGTTTTGGCAGGCCCCACGGGGCGCCAAGACGGGCCATGGGGACCCCGAGAGGCCCCCGAGACGGTCCAAGATGGCCCCGAGACGCCCAAAGATCGCTCCAAGACGGCTCAAGAGCCCCTCAGGACGCCTCGAAAAGCTTCCGACAGGCGTCCCAAGAGGGCCCTAATAAACAACAATCATTGATGCTCCATCGTTAACAAGCCGATCAGGCGCCAGCCAGCCGATCAACCGATCAGCCGAGCAGCCGATCAGGCGCCAGCCAGCCGATCAGCCGCTCAGCCGATCAGGCGCCAGCCAGCCGATCAGCCGATCAGCCCATCAGGCGCCAGCCAGCCGATCAGCCGATCAGCCTATCAGGCGCCAACCAGCCGATCAGCCGATCAGCCGATCAGTCTTATCGGCTGATCGGCTGATCGGCTGGTCGGTGCCTGATCGGCTGATCGGCTGATCGGCTGGATTGAATAATGACCCCGGGGAGCCGTCGCAATGTGTTTTGAACATTCCTCCTGTAGAGGGACACGCAAGAGTGACCCTGGGCAAGAGTGACCTTCGGTGCGCGGCTTTTCGGGGTCCGCGGGGGGACCAAACGCAAGCGCGCAAGACGCCACTGCCGCCTCGCGCTCGGCGATCGGGGGACCCCATGGGGCCCGCACCAAAGGTCACTCCGGCGAAGGGTCCCTCTTACCTCTGGTCGATCCTGCAGAGGGGCACGCCCGGCTTGAGCCCAGCCCTGACCCTGACCTTCCAGGAGGGCTAAAAAAAAAAGTAGCAGCCGACTCAAAAACCTATCCCAAAGCTGTTCTACGCCTTGGCTCTGGGCTGCGTCGCTCCGCCTTTTAGGCTCTGAGGTCTCCGGTGCTAAACAAATAGCTCTCCGGAAGCTCAGGGGAGGTCCGGGCGGTCTCGCGCTCTCTTCGGGGATGGACAGACCCCCCTTTAGTAAAACGTGGTTTAGTGAAAACGACCTGAGGCCCAAACCTGGCAGGCGCAAGCCTGGGAAATAACGGCCACGGCGCCCTCTCGAGAACCGAAAACGGACAATTCACTAATCGACGTGTCACTGTTGGGGGTTCTGTCCAGCCCCGATCTCTTCGGGCCAGGGCGGTCTCGCCCGGCCTCGCGCCACGGGACCCCCCCGCGCGGGCCGGCCCGGCGCGCGGCACCACGCCGCAGGAGCGGCGACGGGGCCCGCCGCGCCAGGCGTGGGCCGTCGCGGCGTGGGCAGGCCTGTCGGGGCCCTCGGGGCCGTCGGGGCCGTCGGGGGCGTCGTCGGGGGCGTCACGTCGTGGGCCGTCGGGCGTCGTGAGACGTCACGTCGTGGGCCGTCGGGGCGTCGGATCTCGGGCAGAGCGGCGATTGATGGGCCTGTTTTCCACCACCACCACCATAAGTTGGAGGAGGGAAGGGGGAGGAGGAGGACGGAGAGGAGGAGGAGGAGGAGGAGGAGGAGGAGGAGGAGGAGGAGGAGGCGGAGGAGGAGGAGGAGGTGGAGGAGGAGGAGGAGGAGGAGGAGGAGGCGGAGGACGGGCAGAGCGGCGATGGCACTCGCAGGGAGGCGCCGTCGGAGGCCGCGGGGAGCCTCGCGATCGGAAGCGAGACGGGGCGGTGCCGATCACAGGAAGGCAGTCGGCCCGCACCACAGGGCTGCGCGGCGAGGCTGCAAGGGCCCTGGACGCCCGCTTCGACGCTTCTCGAGCGGAGCGCGGCCGGCGGAAGCGGCGAAGGACGGACCGAGGAGGCAAGGCTGCAAAGGGTACCCTTGGGAAAACCGCCCATCCTCACTGTGCGGGCTGACCGTAGCTGGGGCTCCCAAGTCCGCGTGTCGCGCTCCGCTCAGGCAGGTCAGCCGAATAGGCCAAAATCATTGGTTTTCCGTAGGTTTTTGCAGGATTTGGGCCTTTGCTTCTTTTCGCCATTCCGACGGCTCAAGACGGCCCACGAGGCCCCCAAGATCGCCCACGAGGCCTCCAAGATGGCCCCATGACGGCCCAAGAGGCCCCCAAGACGGCCCCAAGAGGGCCCAAGAGGCCTCCAAGACGGCCAAAATGGCCTCCAAGACGGCTAAGATGGCACCAAGATGCCTCCAAGATGGCCTCAAGATGGCCCAAAACGGCCCAAAAGGCTCCCAAGAGGCCTCCAAGACGACCCAAAAGGCGTCCAGGAGGTCTTCCAGGAGGGCACGAAGAGGCCAAAATCATTGATTTCCCAGACAGGTGTTTGACAGATTTTGCATCGCTTCTGGATGGGCTTGTGGAGATACGCGAAGAGTCCGGATTTGTTTAAACCCTACTCCCTCGGCGGCAGAGGCGGCAGCCTTCAGAAAATAGCCTACTGTGCGCGGTCGCGCTTGCGAGATGACATGTATGTCACTACCCCCGACCAATGTCCTCATTGAAAGCTCCCGGGCGAAGGCCAATCGATTGCGTAGGAGTCGTCCCAATGAGAGATGGGGACGCTGTGCTCATAGAAAACTTGCACCATTCGGCAAAACAACGCTTTGTTGTGCCAGCCCCGCGACGAATGGAACCCAGGGGACAGTAGAGGGTATGGCTCGCGACTGCAACTCTCGAGTGGCACACGGATTGCCTCTTCGTGGGCTGGGAGCTTTTCGCCTTGGCAAAGTGTGTGCGCAAAGTCCAGGTCACGACCGTGCAACCAGCTCCTGCCCCGCACCTGCCACGAAGGCGTCACGAAACTGAGCGAAAATCGGCGCACCCCCCCCCCTCCCCCCCCAAAAAAACAACACGGCTCCTGCACCTCGCCGACGTCGCCGCGGTGCATGGCGGCCTCCCGCGGGGGAGACGGGGCGGCGCGCCCCGGCCTCCTCCTGCCGCTGCCGCTGCCGCTGCCGCCCCCCGCTGCACGCCGCTGCCGCCCGCTGCTCCTCTCCCCTGGGCTCGGACTTCAGCCGTGCTGCTCGCTGTCGTGTTGTGTTCGTGCTCCCTCGTTCCGTCTTCGCTCCGCCTCTGCTGCTGCGGAACGGAATCAGAACGAGAACGGCCCCACGACGTCGCCCCACGAGCGAGAACACCCTGCTCCTCCACCCCCCACACGGGGAGGGCTCACCCAGGATCTTACAGCCGCCTCCCTGACGGGGTCCGAGCAGATGAGGTGGGAGTAGATCGGGTCGGATGATCGCTTCGCACCTCTGATGCATCGCCGATGCATCGGAGACGTCGGCGCTGCATCGCCAATGCATCGGCGAGACGTCCAAAATTCTGAGACCCCAGGACGTCCCCTGATTTTTGGTGGGGGAACGTCACGTTTCCCATAACAAAACCATCGGCATCCAAGAAACCCACGGCACCCTGGAGGCAAGCAAAGGGTTTCTTGGCATGGGACCCCACCGTAAACCTAACCCCAATGCCTGGAAACCTCTCTGGCCAGGCCCCCCCCCTTGCGTGCCGGGGGTGGGGACCCACACGAGTGCCTCAGGCCGAGGGGGAGGAAGAAGGAGGCGGAGGCGGAGGCGGAGGCGGAGGCGGAGACGGAGGAGGAGGAGGAGGAGGAGGAGACGGAGGAGGAGGAGGAGGAGGGGGGGAGGAGGGGGAAGAGGAGGAGGAGGAGGATGAGGAGGAGAATGATCTGGCTTGGCAGCTTTGGGCGGTCTCCCACTGCCAAGCTCACGTTCGACCCCGTCTAGGAAGGCAGGAGGCTCGAGGAGGAAAGGAGAGGACAGAGGATAAGGAGGAGGAGTTTTTGCACCAGCGTGATTCCTGCAGCAATCAGGTCTGAGCAAACCATGCTCGGGCCGAAATTCAAGAGTTTGACAGGTTACCCCAGCAATTCAAAATGGTGATAACGCCCTGACCCACGAGTGGGGCGAGTCAGAGTCGTTTGAAACGAGCGGGAATCGACTCCACAAATCTAGAACTTCTGACCATCCTCCTGAGCCTTAAACATGGGCTTGAATAGCGTTGAACTGATACAAAGGACAAACCAAAGCAAATGCAGACTGAGGGGAGGAGAGGACGGCCCGTACAGTTTTCTATCGTCGCCGCTGACATCTGCAGCAAGAGAGAAGGGCTCGACACGGATAGACGCCAGCTTAGGATGTTCACCTGAATCTACATGTGTCCAAGCCCACGAAGCAAATCTCACCAGCCCTCTGGGCGTAGGTGGTTTAGGGCGTTTCCTCTTCCAACCCCCTTCTTCCCCTTCGGGGAAGGGTCCACCCCTCCCCCTTACCCCCTCCCCTGGACCTGGACGGGGGTGGGGGGGCGCGAGGCGTTGAAGCGTCCAAGATGGCCCAAGACGGCTCCAAGAGGGCCCCTGCGAGTCCAAGATGAGCTCCAAAGTGGCTCAAGATAACACGGACGCCTCAAGATGGCTCCCAAGATGCTCCAAGAGGCCACAATAACGTTTCAAGACGGCTCCAGGAGGCGTCCGAGATCTCTAGGGAGGCCCCCAAGAAGCCAACATCGGTCAAAAACCTGTAGAACATCAAGGATGTTTGCTTTCTCGCCGTTTCGCTTCCGATGGCCACCCGAGGCCTCAAGATGGCTCCAAGATAGCCCAAGAGCGCCCAATAGCGCCCCAAGAGCGCTCCAAGAGAGGTCCAGGAGGGGATTGTCGGTGCTCCCGAGGGGGGAGGCGAATTGAAGCTCCCCTCTTTTTTGAACGATGCCCTACGATATGGCTCCAAGAGCGCCCCTAAAGCTCTCAAGAGCGGCCCAGGAGGGCCCAAAGAGGCGCCCAGACAGCCCCAAGAGGCACCCAGGAGGCCTCCAAGAGACCCCATACGAGGCCTCAAGAGGATCCCCGAGGTACCCAACTCTCCCTCCTTCTCCTCCTTCTCGTCCTCCTCGTCCTCGCCCTACTCCACCTCCTCCTCTTCCTCCTCTTCCTCCTCCTCCTCCTCCGACGACGACGATTTCTCCTCCATCACCCCCCTCTTGGGGTATATGACGGCGGTTCCCGCCTTTTGGTCTTTTGCATGCTCCCCCACTTCCCTGATCACATGAACTCCCCTGGGTATCGTTTCTAGATGGGCTGGTGGAGATACGCGACGCGTCAACGATTTCGAGACTGGCTCCCCGCAACAATCCACTCCGAGGTTCCGCACTTGCCGCCCAGAATGGTACACATAAAACTGTGAACAAGCATGCAAAAAAGTCGTGCCCGTGCACATATACTCTTGCAGTGCGAGCGTGTGCTTGCAGGTTTTCCTGGACCTCTCAAGACCATCCCCAGGGTAGCCAAAGAGCGAGGGCTAACTCTCCTTTCCGCGGGATGTGGGAACGAGTCTGGCAGCGCCGAGCAATTTCGCACCAAGTCCAGGAGTGATCTGGCTCGGCCGCTTCCGGCGGCCTGCCACTGCCAAGCTCACGCTCGACCCCATCTAGATTTGAACGTGGCCACTGTGGCAAAACAGACGCAGCAATCTTTGTGACAGCTCTGGCAACTAAATCCTTGCCTGGAATGACCTTATTTCCCTGCTCAGGAGGACGGGAGTGGCTGTTGGCCCCCAGCTTCGCAACCGAATGAACTAAATTTCATTCTCGATGCGCCTGAAACGTCCAGCCACGTCGAGACATTCCCTCGAACCGTGGGCCTTGACTTTTTCAAAACATCCGAACAGGGAACACCGGAAGGACTCGGAAGCGCCCCTGCGTACCGGCGTGCTGCATTTTTGGTGCGACAGGCTCTCCTTCACCAGCAGGCGCCCGAAAAGCCTGGACTACACCTTAGCAGTGCGAGTATGCCATCGAGGGTCCAGCGAGAAGCTCCCTGGTGGCACCCCGCCCGCAAAATTCACCACCTCGGCAGGGCTGATATGGGGCCATCTGGGGACGGGCCCGCACAAGGTGCAGGTCTTGCTGCCCACATCATCGGCAACACGGGCACCCAGGCCTGCTCGGCAGAGCTCTGGAATCGGGCATCTTAGCCCTGATCCGTCGAGACAAGACATGCCCACTGATCATCGTGCTCACTGGCTCTGGGTCGCCTTACCGAATCGCCGCCATGCCTCCCTCCATCGTCGGAGGCGGAACCGTACCACCTGGGTGCTCGAAGGGGCTTTTGGTGACCATGGTCCAACCATGATCCTCGGGGGCGAGAGCGGCCGCGCGCTGGACAAGCGAGCAAGCACGAACAAGCGAACAAGCGACACTTTACAGGATCTGATCACAGCTCGCGAACATCCTGACAAGGGCGCACCCGAAACTTGCGATGCATGCTGTCAACGCCACCACAAAACGGGCACGATATATCTTCCAGAATGCAGCCAGCCGCCCTGGTTTTCGGTCCTGTCCACATCGGCCCGCAAGCAATCGATCTGATGCACCCTGCTTGAAAAAAGGTGCCCACTTCTCCGAGTTAAGCTCCTGAACAAAAATACCGAGACAGCCCCTAGATCCATCGCCGAGCCCCTGGGTCCGAGCAGAGTCCCTACAGCTAGACATCCCACCTTCTCGCGCAGACCCCCGCGCCGTCTCGACAATGGTCAGAGGAACCGCAACCTCTGACTGCCGTGCCTGGTTGGTCCAGATTTCCTCAGCCTGCCTGAACACGGGCGCGATGCTCGCACAGTCGCGCGGGCCGTGCTCCAAACGATGAGGCAAGTCACGCGCCTGGAACCGGCTACAAGCTCGACGCCCTGGACCTCGAGCTCCAGATCCGACGCGCCGGGAACCTCCGCCCAGAGCGTGCACGCTGCCCATAAGCCTCCCCGACCATCTCGCTCATTGGACGCCCGAGTTATCCGGGGTAACTCGGGCCCGGGGTATCTCGGGTTTGGATTCCCGAAACATGAACCCGAGTTAACCCTGACCCGAGTTACCCCTGATGATTCGGGGCTCTGGACGCCCGAGTTGTCCGGGGTAACTCGGGTCCGGGGTAAGTCGGGTTCGGATTCCCGGAAAACGAACCCGAGTTAGCCCTGACCCGAGTTACCCCTGATGATTCGGGGCTCTGGACGCCCGAGTTATCCGGGGTAACTCGGGCCCGGGATAACTCGGGTTCCGATTCCCGAAAGACGAACCGACCCGAATTACCCCTGATGATTCGGGGCTCTGATCACCCGCACTCCTGCCATACGCCGCAGCGCGCGGGCGAACACAAGAGACGGCCAGCCAGTCCTCGCCGCTCCGCGGGAGCGGCGGCACGGCACGTCGGCGGTCGCGTCGTCTACAGCATGCGGAGGGAGAGGGGGAGAAGGAGGAGGAGGAGGAGGAGGAGGAAGAGGAAGAAGGAGGACAACCAAGAGGAGGAAGGAGGAGGAGGAGGATAAGGAGGAGGAGGAAGAGGAGGAGGAAGGAGGACAACCAAGAGGAGGAAGGAGGAGGAGGAGGAGGAGGAGGAAGGAGGAAGGAGGAGGAGGGAGGAGGAGGAGGAAGGAGGAGGAGGAGGAGGAGGAGCAGGAGGAAGGGAGGGAGGACAACAAAACAACGTCTGCCTTCCCTGCCAGCGCCCCCCCCCTGCCTCTCTTGCGGCTCCGACGGGCCCGTGCCGGCCGCGCCGTCGGCGGCGCGGCTCGCGGCTCGCTGGGCAGGCCGGGCGCCGGCACGCTGCTGCCAAGGAAGGAAGAAGGAGAAGGCTCTGCCTGGCATTAAGTCGGGCCTGTCCCCCTACAGGGGGATGTTCGGCGAAAAACAAAAAATACCCCCAAAATAGTCCCAAAATAGTCTGGGGACTATTTTTGGAATATGTTTTGACCTCTTTGGGTGTTTGTTTGGGGTATTTCAGAATTTTCGTCGAAAATCCCCCTGTAAGGGGACAGGCCCGACTTAATGCCAGGCCTCTTGCTCGAGGCAGGTGCTGCAACCTTCGCCTTCGAAGCGCTGCAGCGCGCGCCCCGCTGAAGGGCCTGCAGAACCAGCACGGGCAGTGCCCGAAGCTCCCGCCCGACAGCGTGTTCCCTCCCGGCCGCCGACAAAGCACAGCCCCCCGTGTGAACGTCCAGGGGCACCGACCTCAGAACGTTTGGATCGGCTTGTTGCCATAGGAAGCAAAAGCAGTCCGAAATGGAATGTTGCACGTTCCAGCATCGAGCTCCGCACGCAAAGAAATCCACGCTGGCCCAGAGAACGGACTGATTGCTGCTGCTGTCACACCGGTTAGCTGCGAACGTGAAGTTGATGTTAATCTACTTGCTGGAATCGAACCGCACCTGTTTATCAAGCTTCCTGGTCTTCTCGCGCAGCTGGGCCACCTCGTTGGCCCCCTTACGGTCGTTGCCTCCCAGGGGAGGGATGACTGGGTCCACAATCTGGGACTGCCTCCACGAAAAGGATGGTTCAGCCCGCGCGACGTTGCCCCGGAATCACGAGCTCTTGTGACACTTACATGATAAGTCTGCAGAGAAAAGGCGGCCCCCCGCATCGACCTAAGCATTTCCTGGCTCGTCATGCTCGCATGCCTTGCAAGGCCACCGAGGTTGATTGAAGACCCAACTGAATCAGGTGAAGGCGCCATCCTCTGAAGATTACAATTTCCTGGAAAGGTCGTCGTGATGTTTGGCTCGTGGGCACGGGCCGCGCTGAAAACTTTCCCACAAGTTCACTCCCAGTGAAGCAGAATGGCTCGAGCGGGTGGAGCAGGGAGGAGGAGCTGGAGGAAAAAGAGGAGGAAGAGGAGTAGAATAGGAGGGATGACGAGGAACAAAAACGAGGGTAGGCGGGAAGATGTGGAGGAGGAGGAGGAGGAGGATGAGGACGAGGACGAGGAGGAGGACGAGAAGGAGGAGGAGGAGGAGGAGGAGGAGGAGGAGAGGGAGGGAGATACAGAGGCCAACAGCGTCAGTGGGAGGAGGGGGCGGGAGGAGGAGGGGAAGGAGAAGGAGGAGGACGAGGAGGAGGAGGAGGAGAGGAGGAGGAGGAGGAGGAGGAGGAGGGAGTGAGGCGGATGGGAGGAGGGGGAAGCATGCAGAAAGGAAGAAGAAGGGACGAGGAGGAGGAGGAGGACGACGACGACGACGAGGAGGAGAGGGAGGAGGGGAGGAAGCGGGCCCGACCTTGCCGATCGAGCATCCCTCCCCCCCGGGGGGGGGGGGGGAGGGCGGCGCGCGGTCTCCTGCAGCTCGAGGCGCAGGCTCCTGCCCAGCAGCTCCGCCATCTCGGCCACGTGGGCGCTGCGCGCGGGCACCGCCAGGGGCTCCTGGTCCGCCCCGCCGCAGCCCCGCAGGGGGGGGGGGGGGGGTCGAAGCTCGAGGGGGCGAGTGGGGGAGGGTCGTGAAGAGGGGGGAGGTGAGGGAGGCGGGAGGAGGGGGGAAAGGGCAGGAGAGGCTCGAGGATCGACGAGGGGGCAGTGGAGGAGGAGGGAGGAGGGAGAGGGGGAGGAGGAGGAGGAGGAGGAGGAGGAGGAGGAGGAGGAGAGGAGGAGGAGGAGGAGGAGGAGGAGGCGCAGGAGGAGGAGGAGGAGGAGGAGGAGGAGGAGGAAGAGGAAGAGGAGGAAGAGGAAGTGGAGGAGAAGGAGGAGGAGGAAGAGGAAGAGGAGGAGGAGGATGAGGAGGCGAGAGGGGGCAAGAGGAGGAGGAGCAGGAAGCGAGGGGAGGAACGCGGGGAAGGCGGAGGAGGACGAAGAGGAGGGCGAGGGCGAGCGACATGAGAGGGGGAGCGAAGACGAGGAGAAGGAGACAGGAAGGAGGGGGAGGAGAGAGGAGGGGGTTGGAGGTGGGGGGAGGCACACGGCATATTGTCCCTCGAAGGTCCGTCCTCGGTGACGAGCGCGTCCTCGAATTCGTCGACCAGCACGCCGAGCACCTTTGGGGGCCGCCCAGACGATGCCATCTGGGGACGCTTGCTTTGACCTCTCTGTTCGCCTGGGAGGCCTCCAGAAGCCTCGAGGGAGGCCATGCCTCTGGGGGCCACCCAGCGTGGATGGAACCGGAGGATCGCACCGTCTCGAAGATGCATCGGCGACGTCGGGGTGAGACAATCAGGCCCCTGGTCACGCCGCATCAGCGATGCATCGGCGATGCGTCGCGATCCTCTGTCCCCATCTGTTTCGAATCAAAGTTTGCAACCTCTGTAACGAGCGAAACCCCTTGGGTGGCCCCAGTGGCACCTAGATGCACGATGAGCGCCGGAGGAACGCAAGAAATGTTGAACACCGAGCCCCTGCCGAAACAGAAACGAACCTGATCCCCAAACCTGTGGCTGCAATCGGCCCCATCTGGCTGACTCTGGAACCCCTGGAGCCAAAAATGTTGGCGTATCGCGACCACTTGCGCTGCCTCCCGCCGAGCTCCCGCAGGCGGACACCAGAGACCTCCTAGATGGGCTCCGAGCTCATGGGGTCGGGGGATCGCGCCGCATCGCCACTGAATCGGCGATGCATCGGCGATGCATCGCCGACGTCGGCGACGCATCGGCGACGTCGGCGCGGAGAAAACTGGGCTCCGCATCGAGCCGCGTCGTTGATGCATCGGCGATGCGGCGCGAGCCTCCGACCCCATCTGCTCCGACCGCCATCATTGGGAGGCCCAAAGGCACGCCCCCATCTTACTTCCGGCCGGCTTCCGGCGGTCTTCTGGCGGCTCCCGATGAAACTGGGCTTACAAGAAGAGGGTCCTGTGGGAAACGGGGTCTGGACCCTGGGGGCCTTGCCCCAGAACCAGATCTCCACCACGAGTCGCTCTCTGAGGGTCATGCCCCTCGGATCCGAACGCGGCGGAAAACCTTAGGACCTGCTTCCCGTTGCCCTTAGGACCACTCTCTCGCTCATGGCGATGAGGGCAAGACGCCCCGAAGGCGAGGCACTTGCTGGAACGCCCCCTTCGAGGCAGCACGGCACCTTCCTGGCGGGGCGGTGGCCCTTGGCGCCCAGCATTTCCGCGATGCTCGCCACCACGCGTCGCCTCCTGCGGGCGTTTGCGCCGGCCCCTGCTGGCCGAGGTCAGGTCAGATGTCATGTGTGTGTATATGTATATGTGTGTATGCATGTGTATATATATGTGTGTATACATACACACATACTTGAAGTCTGCATTTGAACACACATGTATTCATACGTACCTTGCGATGTGCAATTCGCCAGTCCAACGGGCCAGGCTTGCTGAGCTCTGCGGAAACAGCTTCAACATGTTTCTACTTCGCGCGCGCGGGGCGGCCCCTGAGGGTGCCCGGACGAATAATACCACGCCGGACTCCCGGCAGACTCTGGGTCACAGATGCCGGAACTCCCGGGCCGCGGCTCTATAGGCTCCCAGATCGCTCCAAGAGCGCACCAAGGCGGTCCAAGAGGGCTCCGAATCGCCCAAAGATCGCTCCAAGATGTCCCAATGACCTCCAGACGGTCCAAGAGGCTTCCAAGACGCTCTGAGAAGCCTCCAAGACGCCTCCGAAGAGAGAGGCCCAAGCGGCATGAAGCGCCCCATTCCCTGCGAGAAACGTATGTTTTAGCAGATTCGCCTCCTTGTTGTCCGCAACGTCCAAGACGGCCTAAGAAACCCCCAAGATCGCCCCAAGACAGCCGAAGAGGAGGGCGGCCTTGCAATGATGCAGGGGGGGTTCTCACCCTGACCTTCTAGAGAGCTATTTTTTAGCACTGGAGGCCTAAGAACCTAAACAACTGAGCGAAGCAGCCTAAAACCAAGACGTAGAATACAGGCCTCGGAACAAAAATAGCGAACACTCATGCCACATTCATCTGTGAACGCCTCCCCCTCCCCCCAATGTTCAAAGTTGGCGGTGGGTCTGATGAGTTGCACCTCGACCGCAGTCTCCCCCGCGCGTGCCAACCTTGAGCTTGGGGGGCAGGGGGGGTGTTCACTAATTGTTTCCCTCTACCGTAGCTTTGGGATAGGTTCTTAAGTCGGGTGCTATTTTTTAGCCCTCCTGCGAAGGTCAGGGCAGTTGGGCGTGGCTTAATGGGGGGGTCACAAATGGAGGGGTCAGAAACGGTTCCCTTTCGTGCCCCTTTCGGGCCCCTCCGGAGCCCCAGGGGGCTCGTTTAGGTACCGTTTGGGTACCTTTTCGCACCACTCTCGCCACCCCCCCATGTATGACCCCCCTATTACGCAACGCCCAAGGCAGAAGGGATCGGAGGCCTCCGGGAAGGCAGGAGGGCTCCCGAGAGGCCCTCCCGGCCTCAGAGGGCCGACCACGACCAGGACGTGCCAGCCTTCAGTCGGGCCTCTCCCCCTACAGGGGGATTTTCGACGAAAAATAAGAAATACCCAAAAAACAACAAAAAATATCCCCAGAAATACGAAAATACCAGACATACCAGAAAAATACCAGAAAATCCCCAAAAAATAACAAAAGAAATACCAGAAATACCAAAAATAAGAAATACCAAAAAAATACCAGAAATAGTCCGGGGTCTATTTTTTGAATACTTGTTTGACCTTTTTGGGGAATTTTTGTTTTTTTGTTCTTTCTTCGTCGAAAATCCCCCTGCAGGGGGACACGCCCGACATGATGCCAGCCCCACGACTTTGAGAGCGAGGAGGCGGGGAGGCGCAGTGGCCTCCCTTGGTGCGCGGCTTGCCGATCGCTGTGCTCCCCGGAGGTCCATGTCGACTCGTTCTTGCTCGCGCTGCACGGTCTCGCCCACCCTCGGGCCCCGGGAGAGCCTCGCGGGTGCCCCCTCCTCCTCCTCCTCCTCCTCCTCCTCCTCCTCCCTCCTCCTCCACCTCCTCCTCCTCCTCCGCCTCCTCCTCCTCCTTTTCCTCCTCCTCCTCCTCCTCCTCCTCCTCCTCCTCCTCCCTCCTCCTCCGTCTTTCCCGGCTCGAGACATGGCGCAGAAGGATGGGGTCCGGGGCTCCAATCGTGATTCTCTGCAGTGTATCGGTGTCCGAGGAGTGGGGCGAGACCCCGGGGTCGAGAGGCCCATATGGCCGGCGCACGTCCGGGGGGGAGGGCGAGCCCGGACTCCGGATCCGCCCCACTTTGGGGAAATTCGTAAGTGGGGCTTGGAATTTCCGCCCTACTTTTCAGGCCCCGCTGATGCCAATCTCCGCCCTACTTTTCTGTCGCTGTTTCCGCCCTACTTCTGTGGATTTCCGCCCTACTTTACGCTGGGTGCAGAATTTTCCGCCCTACTTTTTCCTGCCTCTTATAGGTGGAGTTCCGACGCAACTTTGAGTTGGAAAACGAGCCAAAGTAGGGCGGATCTGGAGTCAGGGAGGGGCTCGTTCTGCCGGGAAAAAGGGCCGGCTCCCCGGCTGGGGGCGCGAAGAATACAGAGCCCTGTATAGGCGCTGCCACGCTGGTGCCGCGCCAGCGGTGCTGCCTAAGGGGAAGAGGAGGGGATGAAGCAGGCAGAGGACGACGAACGCGCAGGCGGAAGGCCAGGGCCGGCGGGGCGGGCGGGCATGCAGGCGGACGAGGGGCCGGGCGGAGACAGCAGGCAGGGAGCAGGGAGCAGGGATGGTTCTCAGGGTGGACTTCTGGATCCTCATGGGCTTCTGATTATGGGCGCAAAGGGCTAGTTCTCGAGGAGGAGGGGGAGAGAGGAGGCCAGAGCAGGACAGCCGCCGGCACCGCTCCAGGCGCATGCGGGGAGCGCCTCCCCTTGGCGTCTGGGTCATGTTCGGGCCTCCACTCCCGTCCGAAAAACCCTGGAGCTGTCTTCTATCATGGAGACCTCCAGACATCGTGGGAGTCCCCCCAGCCCCGAGACCTCCAGAGAAGAGGAGGGCTATATTTTGCTCGGCTTGGGGGGGACGGAGAGATGGAGGGAGGAGAATGACAACGACAGGGCCTCAGGCGAGATCGGGGGCGAAAAGCGAAGTGGATGTTGGTTCCGCCTGGAGACAAAAAGTAAACAGACCAACTGCATCCTCGAAGGGCTGTCGGAGGGTCCGCCTTCAAGAACTGGATGTGGGTACAACTCTGGCGAGAGGGGCGTGGATGTGGAAGATGAGGGGGGGGGGCACGTGTGAGGACGTGAGCCGACTTGCTTTCGATCTGAGAGGCCCCCCAGCATTGCTGGAAGTCCATCCCCCCCGCCACGCCTCCCGAGGGCCGCCACTATCACTCCGCCGCGTCCTCTTTCTATCGGAGGAGGGCCCAGTTGAGACAACGGCGGGCATCACGGCTGGCCCAAATCCGTTCACAGTCGGTGTTCGGACCCCCCCTCCTGGTGTCCGCCCTGCCACTTTTGTCGAGGCGGTCGAGCCGTGGCGACGGGAAGCCTTCCGGAGGTCCGAACGGGAGGTTGCATGCCAGGGAGGGAAGCCGCCATCTCGGCTGGCCCGCCTCCTTCTCTGCTCCCCCTATCTCCCTTCTCCGGCTCCCCCCGAGCAGGCGGCTGCTCTGGAGCGCTCTGAAGCCCTGTTTTGTTTGAGTGCATGCAGGCCCGCCGACCTTCGAGCAAGATCCGTGGATCGATCTCCAGCACAGCTGCTCGAAGACTGGCCAGAACCGCAGGTCGCCCGAATGAGCGGAAGGAGGGCAGAGCAGAGAGAGTGAAGTATCCTGTGCTCCCAGTACTCAAGCTCGGCGCTGCTGCGTCGCCGTCCAGCCCTTGCTAGCCTGGGCGCAAGTGGAGTGGGTGTCCGTGAGAGAGAGAGAGAGAGAGAGAGAGAGATATAGAGAGAGAGAGAAACAAACAAAAAAAAGAGAAATCACAACAAACAGAAAGCGTAGAGAGATGCACATGTGAGTACATAAATGTGTATATATATAGAGAGAGAGAGAGAGAGAGAGAGAGACAGAGTGAGAGAGTTACAACAAAAAACGAAAGAGATAGAAAGAAACACACAGGGGGAGAGAGAAAGAGAGAACACAGAGGGACAAGCGTAGGATGGCGGCGACAAAACATTCGGATATGCAATGAGGACGGGAGGAGAGACCCAACATATTCAGAAAAGCTCCAACCTATGACTCGCATGCTGCGACCTGGGCGAGCAAAGCAGCACACGGTGATGACTAACAAATCCTGTGACTCACGTGACAAGAGGGGGGGCATGAAAAGGTTTGGGGAGGGGCGAGGGAACGAACAGAAGGGAGGGAAGATGAGAGCAGAAGGAAGGAGCTTCCGTTGGGGTTCTGTGGATCGGTTCCGCCCCTCGCAGGCCGATGGCCGCCCTGTTGCGTGCGACTCCGGCCCGCAGGTCCTGGCCATCGCAACGCCGGCAGGGGGCTTTTGTCCCTCAGGGCTTGGCAAGGACGGCAGGGGGTGTTTGTCCCTCAGGGCTTGGCCCTGGCAGCGCGGCGGAGGAGGGGGGGCGGCGATAGAGCCGTACCCCTCAGGGCGTGGCTAGCGGAGGGCAGCCGTACCCTGCCCGGCGTGAAGGACGGACGGAGAAGAGCGGATGGACTAAGGAGGGGAAGAGGGGGAGGAGCGAACGGAGGACAGAGAGGCAGAGGAGGAGAGGAGCGGCGGGCAGAAGGGCGGGAAGGGCAGACTCACCCTCCTGGTGCCTGGTTCCTCATGGCATGCGGGTTCGTCGAAGGCTGCCACGTCTCTCCCTCCTCCTCCTCCTCCTCCTCCTCCTCCTCCTCCTCCTCCTCCTCCTCCTCCTCCTCCCCAGGAGGTCTCCAGAGGTCTCCAGAGGGCCTCAGGAAGCCCTCAGAAAACAGAGACACTGAAATGATCGAATCTGACCCTCGATTCGGGCGTTAGCAGGACTGGGTTTAGTGGGACCTGGAGCAGTGGTGCGCACTGGGGGACGACACCCGCCCCACTCCACTAACCGAAACTGCCGTCACCCGAAGAAACACCAGTTACGGCAAACTCGCTTTAGTGATTCTGCCATACTTTTTGTTCGGGGTCCAATCACTGACCGGCTCCCCTTACCTGGGGTCCTGGCGATATCTATCGATACGTCCTCCCTCTGCTCCTGTTCTCCTCCTTTGCTCCTCCTCCTCCTCCTCCTCCTCCTTCTCGGGCGCGTGCTGGAGGAGGAGGAGGAGCTGGGATCACGAGGGACGACGACGACGACGCCGACGCCGACGCCGACGACCACGACGAGCAGGAGGGAGGCCTTCTTCCAGGCAAGGCGGGAGCGTCCTGTCGGGCCCCCCAGGCAACACGGGCCGCGCGTCCCGCCCTCGCGGGAGCGGCGCCCAGGAGCTCGCGGCTGCCGGCCGCGACGGCGACGTCGACGCGGCCGCCGCCGGAGAGCCCGCCCCGGGCGGGCAAAAAATCCGGGCCGTGCGCGCGAGCGGCCCCATGCACGATGGGCCTGTTTTCCACCACCGCCACCACGAGTTGGAGGGGGAGGGGGCCCTCCTCGTCGTCCTCCTCCTCCTCCTCCTCCTCGTCTCCTCCTCCTCCTCCTCCTCCTCCTCCTCCTTCCCCCCTCCAACTTTATGGTGGTGGTGGTGGTGGAAGACAGGCCCATCAATTCAAAGTGGAGGGATCGGGGGCCGACCGGCAAGGGGTGCGGAGGAGCAGCACACGGCAGGAGCAGGCGAGGGGCCTCCCGTCGTGGCGGCGTGGGCATCGCCTTTGTCGACACCGCGGGGATCGCGCAGCCCTGAGCACGATCGCGGCGACAGCGCAGACCGTTCGAGATCGGCCAGCTTTCGGGACCACTGGCCAGGGGCACGAGCAAGGACATAGAAACACCAACGACAACTCGGAGGTCCGCGCGGACTTCTCGGATCGGCGCTCTGGAGCCCTCTGGCGGCGCCTCTCGGGCGCCGCCCCCGGGCGCGCTCCGCGCGCCAAGGAGGGGGGGGGACGATCCGAGAAACACCCAACGACAACTCGGAGGTCCGCGCGGACTTCTCGGATCGGCGCTCTGGAGCCCTCTGGCGGCGCCTCTCGGGCGCCGCCCCCGGGCGCGCTCCGCGCGCCAAGGAGGGGGGGGGCCAGCGCCGATCCGAGAAATCCGCGCGGACCTCAGGAGTGTTGTGGTGTTCATGTCGTTGTGTGTTTCCCTGCTGTGCGAGGCGGGGATTTTTATCTACACCCACCGCCTGGGAAGCGACGTCCTGGTGCCCCGGCGGGCGGTGGATATGGATATATTCTGGCCCCCGGGGGCTCGAATGTATCCATATCCACCGCCTGCGGAGATCCGCGAGGATCGACCCCCCAGGCGGTCGGTGATTATGGATAACTGCCCACCTCGGATACTGGGTAGCGGTCAACACTGAACGCCTGCTCTGGGGCCGCCGCCGCCGCGTCGACGCGGCGCGAGCATGTGATTACACCTCCGGAGGTCCGTGCGGACCTCTCTTGGGTCGGCGCTGAGCACCCGGTTATGCACGCACCACGGCTGCGGGGGAAAGGGCCTCGCGCCGACCCGTGACATCCGCGCCGGCCGTTAAGTCGGGCCTGTCCCCCAACAGGGGGATTTTGGATGGAAAAAATAATTCTATTCTACAATACCCCTGAGTGGTCAAGAAATAATCAAAATTATCCCGGCAAAGCAACCTAACAGCGATGTGTAGGAGCATATCTGGAAGCATTCCCCTTAAGATTCGGATGAGAATCCAGTTGTAGAATTCTGCTGTTCTCGCAGTCGTAGTCGCATTCGCGATGACAGTCGCAGTGGCAACGGCAGTCGCAGTCACAGCCTCAGCCTCAGCCTGCCTCAGCCTCAGCCTCAGCCTGCCTCAGCCTCAGCCTGCCTCAGCCTCAGCCTCAGCCTGCTTCAGCCTCAGCCTCAGTCTGCCTTCAGCCTCGGCCTCAGCCTCAGCCTGCCTCAGCCTCAGCCTGCATCAGCCTCAGCCTCAGCCTCAGCCTGCCTCAGCATCAGCCTGCCTCAGCCTCAGCCTCAGCCTGCCTCAGCCTCAGCCTCAGCCTGCTTCAGCCTCAGCCTCAGTCTGCCTTCAGCCTCGGCCTCAGCCTCAGCCTGCCTCAGCCTCAGCCTGCCTCAGCCTCAGCCTCAGCCTCAGCCTGCCTCAGCATCAGCCAGCCTCAGCCTCAGCCTCAGCCTCAGCCTGCCTCAGCCTCAGCCTGCTTCAGCCTCAGCCTCAGTCTGCCTTCAACCTCGGCCTCCGCCTCAGCCTGCCTCAGCCTCAGCCTGCATCAGCCTCAGCCTCAGCCTCAGCCTGCCTCAGCCTCAGCCTGCCTCAGCATCAGCCTGCCTCAGCCTCAGCCTCAGCCTGCCTCAGCCTCAGCCTCAGCCTCAGCCTGCTTCAGCCAAAGCCTCAGTCTGCCTTCAGCCTTGGCCTCAGCCTCAGCCTGCCTCAGCCTCAGCCTGCATCAGCCTCAGCCTCAGCCTCAGCCTGCCTCAGCATCAGCCTGCCTCAGCCTCAGCCTCAGCCTGCCTCAGCCTCAGCCTCAGCCTGCCTCAGCCTCAGCCTCAGCCTGCCTCAGCCTCAGCCTGCCTCAGCCTCAGCCTCAGCCTGTGCCTCAGCATTCAAAATGTGGCCCGGGAATGGAATTCTGGGAACTCGAAGAACACGAAGTGGCCTATAGTTGGCTCCGGGCATTCAAAATCATGCCCAGGAATGGAATTCTGGGAAGTCGAAGAGCACGAAGTGGCCTACAGTTGGCTCCGGGCATTCAAAATGTGGCCCGGGAATAAAGTTCTGGGAACTCGAAGAACACGAAGTGGCCTACAGTTGGCTCCGGGCATCCAAAATGTGGCCCGGGAATGGAGTTTTGGGAAGTCGAAGAGCACGAAGTGGCCTACAGTTTGCTCCGGGCATCCAAAATGTGGCCCGGGAGTGGCGTTCTGGGAAGTCGAAGAGCACAAAGTGGCCTACAGTTGGCTCCGGTGATTCAAAATGTGGCCCGGGAGTGGAGTTCTGGGAGGTCGAAGAGCACGAAATGTGCGACTGTTGGCTTAAAACAAGCCCGGCTCTGTTCCCGGCCCTCCTCCCCGGCACCCGCCCAGACCCCCCTGTGGAGTCCAGATGCTTTCTTTTGACACCACTAGAAACCTATCAGCAAAAGCTGTCAGGCAAATTCGTCTCCAGACCATTTTCGGACTACTCTTGGATATTCCCCCTGCAGAGGGACAAGCCCGACTCAAGCCGACCGCCGAAAACGTCTGTCACTATGTGTGTCTGTGCCGTCTCTCTTTGTCCCCAAACAGCGAGTGCTGTAAGGGGCCGCAGCTTTTTCTGCAGGAAGAGACGCTGCGATCTACAAGAGCGCCTTTAGATAGATGGCCACGTGCCGGCACCGGGCTCGGGTGCCGTGCGAGCGCGCCGCGCCTGTCCAGAGGTCGCGCGCCGCGCCGCGCTGCGCCGAGGCCCTGCGGCGCGAGGCCGCGGCCCCACGCCGTGCCGCGCCTGCGGGCTCGAGAGCGCCGCCACACGGCCGGCGGCGCGCCGTGCCAGGCCGCGCCGCGGCCGCGAGCCGCGCCGCGCTCGGGCGCCGAGAGAGGAGGGGCCGCCCGCCGTGCCGCGCCGCGCCGCCGCGCGCCGAGCCGCGCCGTCGTGGCCGGGGCGCGCCCGGGGTGCAGGAGGCCGCGGCGCGCGTGCCGCCCGCGCGCCGTGGCGCGGCGGCGAGCCGTGCCGTGGCGAGCCCGGCTGCCTCGGAGAGGCGTGGTCGCCACGCCGCCACGCAGGCCCGCGCCGACCCACAGCGCGCTGGGAAGGTCCACGCCAGTGCCGCCCGCCCTGTTGGAGCGCAGTCGTGCTGCACGTGGGCGCCGCTGGGTGTTCACGACGCCGTGCCAGTACGTCGGTGCGCATACGCCCACCACGACGCGTGTCAATTCAGCATCCAACTGCCGAAGAAAACGTGGCACTTCCCAGTGCGCGTTGAGACCGCATGGCGACCACAACGGATGCTACCTAACGAAGAAGAGCTCCGGCAAACTCTGCAGATGCCTCGCGCAAAACAGGACCGACACCGCGCCAGAACAGGATCATGGCAGCCGGCTTGCGAGGACGCCTCCAGCGGAGGCGAGCACATATGGAGGAGGTCTCGAGCGTCCGCACTTTCGGTGGCCAACCCCTGTCCACCCGGTTCTACTCCAGGGACACGGGTGACGGCTTGTGCATCTGCCGCACCTTCAAAGGCCTCCGCCGCTTCGGGCCCCCGATACTCCGCGGCCTCCGCAGCTTCCGCCCATTCCGCCGCGGCGAACGAAGCCAAACCAGGTCCAGGCCGAGCAGATGCCGAGGACGCCTCGAGCGGCACCGGGCCCAAGCCGCGGGGGCCAAAGCAGGCACGCTCCGAGGATATGTCTCGGGCGGGGGGCGCGCGGCCGCACCGGAGCCAAGCCTCGGGCCAAGCCTCGGGCCAGACCGCAGCAGGCCTCGAGGTCCCAGGCAGGACTGCCCAAGCCAGGCTCTATATATCCGCACTCCCTCATCAAGCTCCGACGATCACCGCCCAAGCCAGGCTCTATATATCCGCACTCCCCCATCAAGCTCCGACGATCACCGCCCAAGCCAGGCTCCATATCCACACTCCCTCACCAAGCTCCGGCGATCGAGGAGTGGATCCACCCCAGGGGCCCCCCCCGCAGGCAGAAGCCCGCTCCGAGCTTCAGAAGGGGGGCGTTGGGGCCGTGCGCCCGCTGATGCGGCCGGGGTGGGGCTCGGGCGTCTCTCGGGTGCTGCTGGGGCCCTGGTGGTGCGTGAGGAGGAATAATACAGTCGGGGCGTTGACCTCAGGAACCCTAAATCAGGAACGAGGCCCCTTTCATCCACAAGTTGACCTTCGATCCCCCATCGCAAACCAAAGGAAAACCCAAGGCAAACTGTGAAGCAGTCAAGGAGCACCGAGCCCCTCCCCTTCTTCCGCGCCCCGGCCGTATACCGCCGAGCCTGCAGCGTGTCAGCCAGAAGCGCCCGCCAGCCGCGGAGTGCTCGGCGTGGCGAGCCTGTGGGAACATGCCGCGCCGTGCCGGGCGCCGCCCCCGCTCGTCGCGCCCTTCCCGGGCCAGCGCGCCGACGCTCGAGGGCGCAAGAACACTTCGGTGGCAACTCGCGGGAGCCCCCCACGCCATCTTTCGGCGCCCGCGAGTCGGCGCGAATCGCGGCTGAATCGGCGCGAATCGACGCCAGCCGCTGAATCGGCGCTATCTCATCGACTCCCAGACGCTCATCGACGCGAGCCGACGCTAAAGACGGGATGAAGAGGGCATGGCAGGCTCCCATGGCGAACATGTTCAAGTTAGGTCGGCAGAAACAGATTCCAGAATAGTCGAACATAGACGAGACATCGTCCCCAGACTATTTTTGTTTTACTACTCTTGAATATTCCTCGTGCACCACAAAAGGAATATTCGCCCCGTCCTCGTCCTGTCACCAGAGCCAGCGCGCGCCAGCGGCAGCGTTTCGGCGGAGTCCCCCCCCGGAGAAATCGAATCGGCGTGCGAACTCACGGGCCCGGACCGGCCCGGACCGGTGACACCAGAAGCGCTTCGCAGACCGACCGGCGCGGACCGACCGACCAAACAACCGGAAGGTGCGGGCACCGACCGGCCCGGCCCAGGGAGAGGCTTGCTGTAGGGGGGGCATGCCCGACGTCATGTTGAGACTGCCGAGCCGTGCCGTGCCCGCCCCGATCAACGTGGCGTGCCAGGGCCCACGCGCCGTGCCGCTCCGTGCGCGCGGGGGGGGCTGGTGCGGTGCCGTGCTCGGCCTCGAGGCTGCGACACAGCGCCGCCGTGCCGCGGTATGCTCCCGCGCGCCAGGCCGTGCTTACTGTCGGGGGTGCAGCAGGCAATCGTCGAGCCGTGCCGTGGCGTGCCTGGCTTCGGGAATCCAAGAGAGACCGTGGGCACGTCGCGCGTCCCATCGCAGAGCCATCGAGACCCCAGAAACCCAGGGCACCCTGGAGGCAGGCAGGGCGTCTCTGGGCCCGGGTTCCCGCTGCAGTGCGGAACACAGCTGCCGCACCAGTGACGTCGTGCTCGCGTGCCGTGCCTCTGCTCGACACTCGAGCATGCGAGCACCGTGCCATGCCGTGCCGTGCCACGCCCGCGTGCCGGCGGAGGCCTGGAAATGGGCACCAACACCAAGCCAGCGTCGTCTGGGCGGTGGGCCCGCATGCGCATGCTGGAGCGGCTGTCCCCCCGCTCTGCACCCTCGTGCAGCTTCAGCGCAGCAGCGCACCTGCCTCCTCGCATTGGCCGTGGCGCACCACCGCTCTGCAAACAACCTGGAGGCCTGGAAATGGGCACCAGCACCAACACAGGGGGTTGCCTCCACAGGGGGAAAAGATGATCCTAGACTTTAGATGTCGGTGCCAGTGGCAATAGTTCGGTCACCGTGGGGGCCAGAATAATACCACCGTCACCGAGATCGGAATCGTCTTCCCTCGGTGGAGGCACACCGCCGATGTTGGTGGTGGTGTCAACCTCTATGCCCGGGACATGCCATGGTTGGCTTCGGGAGCGCGGAGAGGGTGCCGTGCGGTGCCTTGCCGAGCCCGCGTGCCGTGCTGCACCCGGTGCCGAGACGGATAAAGCATGCCGTTCCCTGCCGTGCCGTGTCCGCGTACCGCGACGTCCCGTGCCTGAGTATCACATTACAGTGCAAGCCAAAACAACACTTCAGAATGCGAGGCAGGTTGCCACACCGTGCAGTGCCGGCCACGTGCTATATCACACAGTGTTGGTGTTGGTGAAAACATGTTCTGGCGAGGGAGGGAAGGGGGAGGGATGGGCAGGAGGATGAGGAAGGAAAGATACTGACTGTGAGGATCAGGGCTGACACATTCCTCGCCTAGGTCGCAGGAGGACCCAATAGGATCCCCCTTACCCCCACCCCCCACCCACGGCAAGAAAACATTGGAAACCAACAAGCGTAGCCAAAGCGCTCCTCCTCGTCCTCCTCCTCCTCCTCCTCCTCCTCCTCCTCCTCCTCCTCCTCCTCGCACGAGGAAGGACGGGAGGAAGGACGCGAGCGCGGATGTGGTGAGAGGGTAGGAGCGAGACAGGAGAAAAATACAAATAGGAGTAGGAAAGAGACGGCGGAGCCCGGGGTATGACCAGAGGGAGGAAGCAGGAACGGGAGAGGGCAGCAAGAATGGGGAAAGGAACAAAAAGGAGGACGGCGTGCATGGGGGGGGAGGGGGGAGGAGGAGAGTTCGAGGCGGCTCTCAGAGCGGAGGGGGCGGAGGAGGAGCGAGAAGAAGATTGACAGCACAGGAGGTCTGAGGAGTAAGGAAAGAGCAATAAAGACAGCAGAGGAGGGAGGAGGCGGAGGAGAGGAGCATGCGGCGGGAGCACGACGGCCGACACGACGGCTGGAGTCAGAGGGCGGAGGAGAGGGGGAAGAGAAGCAGGAGGGGAGGGAGGAGAGGGCAGCAGAAGGAAGGGAAGGAGGTTGGGACACCAAAAGGACGCCGCTGCTCCCCAGATCTCTCCTGCGGGGTGCCTTCCTCTCCATGGACCTCGGAGGCGAGTCCAGCGGTGGCGACGCGGGCCCCCCCCCCACACCCCCACAGGAGGCCGCCGACGAGGGCACAAAAAGCGGGGGGAAGGCAGGGCAAAAGGGGAACCTTTCCCTGCCCCGAGGGGCGGGCGGGGGGGGGGGAGGGGGCACGACGCGAGGGGCCCGCCCCGGCCCCTCCCCCGCGCGTCTGGCGGGGAGGGGGCGCCCGAGGGCGCAGGGCCCCCCCCAATGCCGCGGGCCCGCCGCCCCCGCAGGGCGCAGGCCCATGGGGGCCGCCCGTGGCGCCCGCACCGCGCGGGGCCCCCGCGGGCGGCGGGAGGCGCCGGCGGGCGGCGGAGGCCGCCCCGCACGAGGGCAGGGGGCCAGAGGGAGGCACCGCAGAGGCGTGCTGATGCTGCACGTCCTCCTCGGAGGCGCGCGGCCGACCCGAACACACACACACACACACACACACACACACACGCACGCACGCACGCACGCACGCACGCACGCACGCACGCGCACGCACGCATGCACGCACGCACGCACGCACGCACGCGCGCACGCGCGCGCGCACACGCGCGCGACGCGCGCGCGCACGCACGCGCGCGCGCACGCGCGCGCACGCACGCACGCACGCACGCACGCACGCACGCACGCACGCACGCACGCACGCACGCACACACACACACACACACACAGAGTTCCCTGACCTTCCAGGGAGCTACTTTTTGGCACTGGAGGCCTCAACGCCTAAAAGACTGGACGAGACAGCCTAAAACCAAGACGTAGACTAGCTCTGGGATAGGTTGTTAGGTCGGGTGCTATTTTTTAGCCCTCCTGGACGGTCAGGGTGAGTGTACTCCCGTCTTGTGGTACATCGTTTCCCGAGCGGCGTGATCAGGAAGCGCCCGCCACGACGCGTGTACTGGAAGACTTCGCGGTGCGCGCGTCGCCCCTGGGGGGCGGGGGGGGGGGCGACGCACACATGGAAAAAACATGCTGGGGTGACGCCGAGGAGATCCCGACCTCCGACGACCTTGAGACGAATTTCCGATTTTCATTCGCGGCCACAGCGGTCGTGCTGGGTGGGGGAGGGGGGGGGTACGGGAGGGGGGCATGACGCAGCGCCCGCCCACTCCCACCCCCAGACAGTGGTGCTGGACGCACTGCGGCAGTGCCGGGGGCGCACTGAGGGGAGGAGCGCTACGCTGTGGAGGGGAGGAGGGGGGGGAGGGAGCATACCGCGCGTTATGGCCCAGAGGGGAAAACAAAAACACTCTCAAGCCTGGACGAGGATAACATCGGGTGAGCATAAGTTGAGAATCTCTGAGGTCCAGCGGCTGTGGATGACGTCTCGGGCACCGCGGCCTCCTCGGGGCGTGCCAGAACGCTCTGAAAGCGTTCCGGCACGCTCTGGAACGGATTGTCCTCGTCCTGGCCCCGCCCGAGATCTGGTGATGTTCACCCTGACCTTCCAGGAGGGCTAAAAAATAACACCCGACTTAAACTTATCCCAGAGCTATTCTACGTCTTGGTTTTAGGCTGTTTCGCTCTGTTTTTTAGGCTTTTAGGCCTCCAGTGCTAAAAAAATAGCTCTCTGGAAGGTCAGGGCAAGCGCGGCGCCGGCCCCCGGGAATCGTCTCTGGGCCCACGGGGCCCAGAAGCACGGGCCCTTGGGCGCAAAACTATACCCCTGGGGTACCCTGACCTTCCAGAGAGCAATTGTTTGACACTGGAAGCCTAAAAACCTAAAAAACTGAGCGCACCCTTTCGGGTATGTAAACCATACACTATTATGACCACATGTCCATCCTAAATATGAATTTACACTATCCCAGGGGAACCCGTATAGACCACCCTGAGGTTCCCTTGTAAAAAACAATACGCGGGGACATCTGTTGTTCTAACATAACACTCTTTCACGAATCCATTGCAACAAATGGGACGAAGTGCACACGCGCGCGCCGTCGCGCGCGCGCATGCCGAAATCCTCCAAAAACCTTCGGTGTCGGAAGGATTTCGCAATCGAGTTTCCAAAAAATATACAAAAAGCACAGGGTCTCGCAACACTGATTTGCTAAAAAAGCTTACGCGCGAGCTCTTGCGAAATCTTAAGAAAAACCATAGGTTTCTCAAGATTTTCACAACATGCTACCAAACGGGCTTCGCGCGCGCGCATGTCGAAATCTATCGAACGCCCTTGCGCGTGTGCCGTCGCAAAAATCCTCTGCAAAAAAAACAAAGTGCAGACGCGCGCGTCGTCGCGCGCGTATGCCGAAATTCTTCAAAACCCATCGGCTTCGGAAGGATTTCAACATCGTGTGTCCAAAAAACCTACAAAAACACAAGGTTTCGCAACACGGATTTTCAACAAAAGCGTGCACGCGTGCTCTTGCGTCGTCGTCGTTGTCCTCGTCGCCGTCCTCCCTCCTTCCGCGTCGTCGTCGTCGCCTACGTCGTCCTCTGTCTTTCCTCGTGTTCGTCGTCGTCGTCCTCTTTGGCGTCGTGGTCGTTTCCGTCGTCATTGTCGCCGTGGTCGTCCTTCCTCCTCCTCCCTCGTCGTCGTCGTGGTCGTCCGTCGTCGGCGTCTCGTCGTCGTCCTTCCTATTTCGTCGCCGTCGTCGTCGTCGTCGTCGTCGTCGTTGTCGTCGTCGTCGTCTTCCCTCCTCCCTCGTCGTTGTCGTCGTCGGCGTCGCCGTCCTTCCTCCTTCTTCGTCGTTCGCGTCGTCGCCGTCCTCCCTCCTCCCTCGTCGTTGTCGTCGTTGTCGTCGTTGTCGCCGTCGTCGTCCTCCCTCCTCCCTCGTCGTCGTCTTCGTTGGCGACGTCGTCGTCGTCTTCGTCTTCGACGGCGTCGGCGTCGTGGTCGTCTTCGTCGTCGTCGACGTCGGCGTCGGAGTCGTCGCTGCCGTCGTCGTCGTCGTCGGCGTCGTTGACGTCGTCGTCGTCGTCGGTGTCGTCGTTGTCGTCGTCGTCGGCGTCGTCATCGTCGTCGTCGTTGTCATCGTCGTCGTCGTCGGCGTCGGCGTCGTCGTCGTCGTCGTCGGTGTCGTCGTCGTCGTCGCTGTCGGCGTCGTCTAAGTCGTTGGTGACGTCGTCGGTGTCGTCGTAGTCGTTGTCGGCGGCGTCGTCGTCGTCGTTGTCGCTGTCGTCGTCGGCGTCGCTGTCGTTGCCAAGTGCCATTTGGTACCCACCGTCACGGTCTTAAGAGGTTTTGCAATGTTTTGCAAACCAAGTTGCGGGTGGGTGGGTGGGATGTTTGCGAGAGCAGTGGAGTGGACAACTCACTGCGAAGAGAAATTAATTGCACCACATAGATTGCACCACATGGAATGCATTACATGAATTGCACCACGTGGATTGCACCACATATATCGCACTACATACATTGCACCACATAGAATGCACCACGTGGAATATACCATATACATATATATATATATATATATATATTACACAACATAGGTTGCAAGCCATAGCTTGCGCAACATCGACTGCACCACCTAAACTGCACTACGTACTTAGATTCCTGCACACATCTTGTACAACATGGACTGCACCACATGGACTGCACCACATCACAGCTCGCACAACAGATATGCACAACACACAAAGCAACACACCGATTGCACCACGTAGGTTGCACAACATTGAAGTGGCCCCAGGACATACAAATTAATAAACACAAATAAAAGTATTCCCCATATTTTCCCATATGTTCGAGGTTTTTGTCTTCCCCCCCCACCATATTTTCCCATATTTTCTGGGGGATCGACGATTAATTGTGTCTGAGTGTGTTTTTCCCTCCTGAAACATACATTGCACCACCTAGATTGCACAACATGTGTTGCACCACGTAGACTGCACCGCACAAGCTACACCACGTGCACCTCTGGAAGCCATCCGCTTGGGGCCCACGCCGGCCGACACATTGTTGGAATGGTACTATGCTCCCTTTGCATAGCGCCTGCCGCCGGCTCCCCGCGCGGTGGACGTACGCCGGGCATGGTGGCGGGCGGCGGTGCGCGGGCGCGCACCTCCCTCCCCGCCCTCCCCTGACCTTCCAGGAGGGCTAGAAAATAGCCCGCGACTTCAAGACCCATTCTGCGCCTTGGTTGTGGGCTGTGTCGTTTCGCTCTCTAGGTTTTAAGGCCTCCCGTGCTGAAAAATAGCTCTCTGGAAGGTCAGGGAGGAGGAGGAGGAGGAGGAGGAGGAGGAGGAGGAGGAGGAGGAGGATGCGGAGGAGGAGGACGAGGAGGAGGAGCAGGACGGAGGAGGAGGAGGAGGGGAGGAGGAGGAGGAGGAGGAGGAGGAGGAGAGGAGGAGGAGGAGGAGGAGGAGGAGGAGGAGGAGGAGGAGGAGGAGGTCTCTGCCCCCCCCTCTCCCCGCCGCGCCCTCCGTCGCCCTGCGTCGCCCCGTCGCCCGTCCGGGGCCCGTGCCGCCTCCGAGCCCCGACGCCGGGCGCCCCTGGCGTCGGCGGCAGGCCCGCGCCGCGGCGGCCGCCGGCGGGGTGGGGCGAAGAGGCGCGGAGGGGGGGGCGGCCGAGGGAGCCCCGCGGGCTCGGGCTGGTGATGAGGGGGGGGGTGGCTTGAGTGGAGGGAGGAAGCCCCAGGTGGTCTGGTGCCGGAAAGTTTCGGTAGCGATTTCGACGCACCCCGAATTTCGGCAGCGGCCGGATCTTCGTTGGAGGGCGTGGAAATAGCGGATTTCAGAACGCTCTGATACCGGTATTGGGCGCTACATTTCGGTATTTCGGTAGCGACCGATCTCTGCGGAGCGCTACCGGAAATTTTCGGTAGCGGACCATCAGGGGTGGCCCTGAAAGGGGCCCTGTCGGGCCCCTTTTGGATCCAGAGTGGCTTCCAAAGGAGCCCTGAGGAGCCATTGTCAGGACCTCTCCGCACCCACACGTTGAAGCCAGCCCCCATTGCCACCCGCCCGCACCGTGTCGGCCGCCAAGGGGGCGGGCGAAGTGGTGCAAGCCAAGACATCCAGCTGCTCCAGTTTTTCCAATGCGTGGGCCCCAGAGGTCCAGACGGACCACTTCTCTAGGGCCGGCTTCTCGTCCAGAGTCGTCTTCTGACGCTCCCGAAGCCCAGCGAGGGCCCCCAGAGGCCGAAAACGGCCCAAAACCGCCTGCTCTATTTTTTCTTGGAGCTTTGGATCTCGGGGGGGGGCGGGCAAAGTGGTGCAAAAGTTAGGTCGGGCATGTCCCCCTTACAGACGGCTTTTGGACGAGAAGTAAAGCTCGAAAAATACCTCCAAAATAATACCTGAAAGCTAGCCAAACAAAATCGTCCCCAGACTGATGTTTTTGGCCTGCTCTTGCATCTCCCCCCCTGTAGAGGGGCACGCCCGACTTCCTGCGAGGGGCTGGCCGATGGGAGCCCCGCGGGCCTCGGCGAGGGCCCTCGCCCCGGCCGCGCGCCTCGGGGGCCCGCGGGCGCCGGGGCGGGCCTCTCAGGAGGCGCCCCGCAGGGCCTGCGCGGGCTGCGGCCGCACCAGCCGGCTGCCCCCGCTGCCCGCGCCGGCGGCGCTGGGCCGGGGGCGCCGGGGAGGGGGGCCCCAGGATCAGGCCTGAACCTGAACGGTGCTTCTCGTTTTCGTGTTGTGTTCGTTTTCCCTCGCTTTGTCTTCAATCCGCGGGCCGCTGACGGCACCACCACCTGCTTTCCGCCTCCCGGTACTCCGCCTCCGGGTTCCTGTCCAAGGCGTTCCTTTGCATGCACTTCGCTTTCAGCACCGCCTGATCCCGGGGCTTGGCCCTCTCTCGGCCTTGACGTGAGGCCCCGCCTTCTTTTTCCCTTCCTCTGTTAAATAAAGCTGTGCGCGGCCCGCTTAGCTTCGACCGGAAGAGGCTCGCTCTCGACCCGCGAATCAAACAAATTTTGTTTTCAATCCGCCTCTACAGCAAAACGAAATCGAAACGAAAACGGCCCACGAAAACGCCAAAACACCGTTTAGGTCCAGCCCCGGCCCAGGATCAGGGCGGGCATGTCCTCCTACAGGCAGATCTTGGAGGAAAAAGATAAAGGATAGTCAAAGCATAGTCAAACATAGTCAATAGAGTTATGAAGAAAAAGATAAAAGGAGATTCAACAACAAATAGAAAGCATAGTCTGCGCCGGGGAGGGGGCCCAGGATCAGGTCTTCTTCCTCTCGCGCGCCCCTGATCGAGTTGCGAACAAGTGTGCTGCCTATGTTCCGTTTGCTCTGGTTCCCAGCTTCTCTTGCGGGAAATGGCCGCGCCTCTCTCGGGCGACTTCCCACAGTTCTGGCGCGGCCCTATCTGCAGCGATCACTTCTGAGGCAAGAGCGGATTCTTCTTGGGGCCAGGATAAGGTCGGGCATGTCCTCCTACAGGCGGATTTGGGAGGGGAAAGAAAGGCTAGTCAACACAGATTCGAAAAAATCAAATTATCCCGGCAAAGCAACCTAACAGCGATGTGTAGAAGCATATCTGAAAGCATTCCCCTTAAGATTCAGATGAAAATCCAGTTGTAGAATTCTGCTGTTCTCGCAGTCGTAGTCGCATTCGCGATGACAGTCGCAGCGGCAACGGCAGTCGCAGTCACAGCCTCAGCCTCAGCCTGCCTCAGCCTCAGCCTCAGCCTGCCTCAGCCTCAGCCTGCCTCAGCCTCAGCCTCAGCCTGCTTCAGCCTCAGCCTCAGTCTGCCTTCAGCCTCGGCCTCAGCCTCAACCTGCCTCAGCCTCAGCCTGCATCAGCCTCAGCCTCAGCCTCAGCCTGCCTCAGCATCAGCCTGCTTCAGCCTCAGCCTCAGCCTGCCTCAGCCTCAGCCTCAGTCTGCTTCAGCCTCAGTCTCAGTCTGCCTTCAGCCTCGGCCTCAGCCTCAGCCTGCCTCAGCCTCAGCCTGCCTCGGCCGCAGCATCAGCCTGCCTCAGCATTCAAAATGTGGCCCAGGAATGGAGTTCTGGGAACTAGAAGAACACGAAGTGGCCTACAGTTGGCTCCGGGCATTCAAAATCATGCCCAGGAATGGAGTTCTGGGAACTTGAAGAGCACGAAGTGGCCTACAGTTGGCTCCGGGCATCCAAAATGTGGCCCGGGAATGGAGTTCTGGGAAATCGAAGAGCACGAAGTGGCCTACAGTTGGCTCCGGGCATCCAAAATGTGGCCCGGGAATGGAGTTCTGGGAAGTCGAAGAGCACGAAGTGGCCTACAGTTGGCTCCGGGCATCCAAAATGTGGCCCGGGAATGGAGTTCTGGGAGCACCAAGAGCGATTTTGCGAGGATGTCCAAAGCGATTTCGGCTTCGGCGGCAGCCTCACCGGGTCCCGCCCAGACCCCCCTGAGGAGTCATGATGCTCTCTTTTGAGACCACTAGAAACCTATCAGCAAGAGCTGTTAGGTAAAAAGTAAAGGAGCAATCGTCCCCCTCAGTCATTACTGTTCTACTGTTTGTGAATCTTCCTCCTGTAGAGGGCCATGCCCGACTTCAGACCAGGATCAGGGCTGAACCCAAACAGTGTTTCTCGTTTTCGTTTTGTGTTCGTTTTCCCTCGTTGTCTTCAATCCGCCTCTACAGCAAACCGAGATCGAAACGAAAACGGCCCACGGAATCGCCAAAACACCGTTTAGGTCCAGCCCCGGCCCAGGATCAGGGCGGGCATGTCCTCCTACAGGCGGATTTTGGAGGAAAAAGATAAAGGATAGTCAAAGCATAGTCAAACATGGTCAATGGAGTTATAAAGGAAAATATAAAAAGAGATTCAACAAAAAAAAAAAAAAAAATCCCGGCAAAGCAACCTAACAGCGATGTGTAGAAGCATATATGAAAGCATTCCCCTTAAGATTCAGATGAAAATCCAGTTGTAGAATTCTGCTGTTCTCGCAGTCGTAGTCGCATTCGCGATCACAGTCGCAGCGGCAACGGCAGTCGCAGTCACAGCCTCAGCCTCAGCCTGCCTCAGCCTCAGCCTCAGCCTGCCTCAGCATCAGCCTGCTTCAGCCTCAGCCTCAGCCTGCCTCAGCCTCAGCCTCAGTCTGCTTCAGCCTCAGCCTCAGTCTGCCTTCAGCCTCGGCCTCAGCCTCAGCCTGCCTCAGCCTCAGCCTGCCTCGGCCGCAGCATCAGCCTGCCTCAGCATTCAAAATGTGGCCCAGGAATGGAGTTCTGGGAACTAGAAGAACACGAAGTGGCCTACAGTTGGCTCCGGGCATTCAAAATCATGCCCAGGAATGGAGTTCTGGGAACTTGAAGAGCACGAAGTGGCCTACAGTTGGCTCCGGGCATCAAAATGTGGCCCGGGAATGGCTTCTCGAAGAGCACGAAGTGGCCTACAGTTGGCTCCGGGCATCCAAAATGTGGCCCGGGAATGGAGTTCTGGGAAGTCGAAGAGCACGAAGTGGCCTACAGTTGGCTCCGGGCATCAAAATGTGGCCCGGGAATGGAGTTCTGGGAGGTCGAAGAGCACGAAGTGTGTGACTGTTGGCTTAAAACGACTTCTGCGGCACCCTGTCCGGCACCCGCCCAGACCCCCCTTGTGGAGTCATCTGCTGCTCTCTTTTGACCCCACTAGAAACCTATCAGAACAAGCTGTTAGGTAAAAATTATCCCGGCAAAGCAACCTAACAGCGATGTGTAGAAGCATATCTGAAAGCATTCCCCTTAAGATTCAGATGAAAATCCAGTTGTAGAATTCTGCTGTTCTCGCAGTCGTAGTCGCATTCGCGATGACAGTCGCAGCGGCAACGGCAGTCGCAGTCACAGCCTCAGCCTCAGCCTGCCTCAGCCTCAGCCTGCCTCAGCCTCAGCCTGCCTCAGCCTCAGCCTCAGCCTGCTTCAGCCTCAGCCTCAGTCTGCCTTCAGCCTCGGCCTCAGCCTCAGCTGCCTCAGCCTCAGCCTGCATCAGCCTCAGCCTCAGCCTCAGCCTGCCTCAGCATCAGCCTGCTTCAGCCTCAGCCTCAGCCTGCCTCAGCCTCAGCCTCAGCCTGCTTCAGCCTCAGCCTCAGTCTGCCTTCAGCCTCGGCCTCAGCCTCAGCCTGCCTCAGCCTCAGCCTGCCTCGGCCGCAGCATCAGCCTGCCTCAGCATTCAAAATGTGGCCCAGGAATGGAGTTCTGGGAACTAGAAGAACACGAAGTGGCCTACAGTTGGCTCCGGGCATTCAAAATCATGCCCAGGAATGGAGTTCTGGGAACTTGAAGAGCACGAAGTGGCCTACAGTTGGCTCCGGGCATCCAAAATGTGGCCCGGGAATGGAGTTCTGGGAAATCGAAGAGCACGAAGTGGCCTACAGTTGGCTCCGGGCATCCAAAATGTGGCCCGGGAATGGAGTTCTGGGAGCACCAAGAGCGATTTTGCGAGGATGTCCCAAGCGATTTCGGCTTCGGCGGCAGCCTCGGCGGCAGCCCTTCCGGGTCCCGCCCAGACCCCCCTGAGGAGTCATGATGCTCTCTTTTGAGACCACTAGAAACCTATCAGCAAGAGCTGTTAGGTAATGAAAAGCATAGTCTGCGCTGGGGAGGGGGCCCAGGATCAGGTCTTCTTCCTCTCGCGCGCCCCTGATCAAGTTGCGAACAAGTGTGCAGCCTATGTTCCGTTTGCTCTGGTTCCCAGCTTCTCTTGCGGGAAATGGCCGCGCCTCTCTCGGGCGACTTCCCACAGTTCCGGCGCGGCCCTATCTGCAGCGATTACTTCTGAGGCAAGAGCGGATTCTTCTTGGGGCCAGGATAAGGTCGGGCATGTCCTCCTACAGGCGGATTTGGGAGGAGAAAGAAAGGCTAGTCAACACAGATTCAAAAATAATCAAAAAAGTAGAGGAGCAATCGTCCCCTTAGTCATTACTGTTCTACTGTTTGTGAATCTTCCTCATGTAGAGGGCCATGCCCGACTTCAGACCAGGATCAGGCGGGTGGCAATCCCAGAGACCCAACGCATTGAGGAGATCAAGGCGGAGGTTTTCCTCTATTTTCGGCCTCTATAGGGGCCCTCGCCGGGCCCCAGGACCGTGAAATTATCCCGGCAAAGCAACCTAACAGCGATGTGTAGAAGCATATCTGAAAGCATTCCCCTTAAGATTCAGATGAAAATCCAGTTGTAGAATTCTGCTGTTCTCGCAGTCGTAGTCGCATTCGCGATGACAGTCGCAGCGGCAACGGCAGTCGCAGTCTCAGCCTCAGCCTCAGCCTCAGCCTGCCTCAGCCTCAGCCTGCCTCAGCCTCAGCCTCAGCCTGCTTCAGCCTCAGCCTCAGTCTGCCTTCAGCCTCGGCCTCAGCCTCAGCCTGCCTCAGCCTCAGCCTGCAGCCTCAGCCTCAGCCTCAGCCTCAGCCTGCCTCAGCATCAGCCTGCCTCAGCCTCAGCCTCAGCCTGCCTCAGCCTCGGCCTCAGTCTGCTTCAGCCTCAGCCTCAGTCTGCCTTCAGCCTCGGCCTCAGCCTCAGCCTGCCTCAGCCCCAGCCTGCCTCGACCGCAGCATCAGCCTGCCTCAGCATTCAAAATGTGGCCCAGGAAGGGAGTTCTGGGAAGTCGAAGAGCACGAAGTTGCCTACAGTTGGCTACGGGCATTCAAAATGTGGCCCGGGAATGGAGTTCTGGGAACTCGAAGAGCACGAAGTGGCCTACAGTTGGCTCCGGGCATTCAAAATGTGGCCCGGGAATGGAGTTCTGGGAACTCGAAGAGCACGAAGTGGCCTACAGTTGGCTCCGGGCATTCAAAATGTGGCCCGGGAATGGAGTTCTGGGACTCGAAGACCACGAAGTGGCCTACAGTTGGCTCCAGCCTCAGCCTGCCTCAGCCTCAGCCTGCATCAGCCTCAGCCTCAGCCTCAGCCTGCCTCAGCATCAGCCTGCTTCAGCCTCAGCCTCAGCCTGCCTCAGCCTCAGCCTCAGTCTGCTTCAGCCTCAGCCTCAGTCTGCCTTCAGCCTCGGCCTCAGCCTCAGCCTGCCTCAGCCTCAGCCTGCCTCGGCCGCAGCATCAGCCTGCCTCAGCATTCAAAATGTGGCCCAGGAATGGAGTTCTGGGAACTAGAAGAACACGAAGTGGCCTACAGTTGGCTCCGGGCATTCAAAATCATGCCCAGGAATGGAGTTCTGGGAACTCGAAGAGCACGAAGTGGCCTACAGTTGGCTCCGGGCATCCAAAATGTGGCCCGGGAATGGAGTTCTGGGAATCGAAGAGCACGAAGTGGCCTACAGTTGGCTCCGGGCATCCAAAATGTGGCCCGGGAATGGAGTTCTGGGAAGTCGAAGAGCACGAAGTGGCCTACAGTTGGCTCCGGGCATTCAGAATGTGGCCCGGGAATGGAGTTCTGGGAGGTCGAAGAGCACGAAGTGTGTGACTGTTGGCTTAAAACGACTTCTGCGGCACCCTGTCCGGCACCCGCCCAGACCCCCCTGTGGAGTCATTTGCTGCTCTCTTTTGAGACCACTAGAAACCTATCAGAACAAGCTGTTAGGTAAAAAGACTCAGGACGAAAAACCGGTCCTGGAGAAGGGTTCGAGACTTCCAGGGACTCCGCACTGAAAAATACACGGAATGGTCTAGGGCTTTTGCTGTGATTCCCCACGATGTTGTATTTTTTCGCGACGGCTGATCTCAAAGAAGGCGGGGGCGCACAAGGGGGTCGGCGGCCGTCTAAGAAGGCGGGTGGGATTCTTAGGAAGGCAGACGGCTTCTTGGAAGCCTGCTCAGGCGACCCCGGGCCCCTTTTGAGAAGTCTGGGATGGGGGGTGACCCAAATTCTGGACGAGCAACACAAACCCCATCCCCACCGGGGAAACCTGGGCCCCGCTGGGCAATCTACCCCCCTGGGTGGGGATGGGTACCGTGTCGTTCGGGTTTCTGAGCACCCATCCCCGCCTGGAGGGGGTACGCTGGGAGGGCCAGCTTACCCTGCCCGTGTGGGGGTGGGGATGGTTCCGACGACGATGACAAAGGGGGGTGAAGGAAGGGGCCCTTCAGGGCCCTCTTTGGGAGCCAGCAGGCGCCAGAATGACCAGCCTCGAACGTAGCCCTATCCCTAAGATTGACACGCCAAAGGGCGATGACAATCTCAGGGACGCGCCCTGAAAAAAGTAAGGGAATCCCTAAGATTGGCATCGTGATGAGGAGATGCCCAGCATGGGGACAGGGATATGCTCCAGGCTGGTAACATATAAGGCGCCCTGAAAGGCCACTTGAGGGCCGTTCTCTCCACCCGCCAGTTGGGCCGGCGCGCAGGAGAGGGGGAACGGCTTCCTAGAAGGAGGGTGCTTCTCAGACGGCGCCGGCCCTGCACCTCCCTGATGGTCCGCTACCGAAAATTTCGGGTAGCGCTCCGCAGAGATCGGTCGCTACCGAAATACCGAAATGCAGCGCCCAATACCGGTATCAGAGCGTTCTGAAATCCGCTATTTCAACGCCCTCAAACGAAGATCCGGTCGCTACCGAAATTCGGGGTGCGTCGAAATCGCTACCGAAAATTTCCGGTACCAGACCATCTGGGTAGAAGGAGGGTGCTTCTCAGACGGCGCCGGCCCTGCACCTGTAGATCAGGCCCGCACCTTCTCGGGAGCCGCCTCCCTCTCTGCCCTCTGCGCGTGGCCGACGGGAAAGCGCTGCGGTCCTGGCGTCCTTTTGATCTCGTCGAGCCGGGCGCCTCCGCCTGGCCCGGGCCCGCTCGGGACACGGCGCAGGCAGATGGGGTCCGGAGGGCTCCCCTCGTGACCCGTTTCACGATGTGAGGGGGCCACATGCGAACCCGACCCCCACTCCCCACGATTCTGAGGGGGAGAGGGTGGGGCTCGCTTCGTTCGGGAGCTCCCGAAGGAAAAGTGACCCCCCCCCCCCTCGGAAATCGTGGGGGGGTATATAGGGGTGGGGTTCGCGTGTGGCCCCCCAGATGTTGCAGCTGCGTCGAGGCGTGGGCTCTCAGGGAGGGGGGGAGGGGGTGTAGCGCGTCGTGGCCCGAGGCGTGCGCGCGGAGGAGGGGGACAGGGGCCAGGGGGCGTGTTTCAGGAGGGAAAAAAACACACAGACACAATTAATCCTCGATTCCCAGGAAAATATGGGAAAATATGGGAATTGGGGGGGAAGACAAAAACCCAGAAAATATGAGAAAATATGGGGACTATTTTTATTTGTGTGTATTTATTTGTGTGTCCTAATTTCCCTTTAGTGTTGGAAGGAGAAAGAGGACAGGCATCTGGCGCCTCGACTCTATCGGGGCACGGGTGCCCCGACCCCTCGACCACTTTTGAGCAGGGGCCAGGCGTCGCGGCATTTCTATAGTCCTGCCACGAAATGTTCTTAGAACCCAAGCATGTTCTGGGACCCAATGTGTTAAACCAAAGCAGTCCCGGCCAGAAATGGTCTAAGAACATTTCGTGCAGACCTAAAGGGTTCTTAGAACATTGTTTGGTGGGGCTATAGGCGAGCCAGGACGCTTCGCCACTGCTTGACACTTCCCCGAGGCCGGTTTTTCGTCCCCGGCCGTTTGACAGTCCCGGGGCCTGGAACTGACCTCCAAAGGCCGAGGGTGGCGAAAAACCCGGCACCCATGCGTTTTCGAGCGTCTGGGAGGGGACCGCGACACGGGAAAGATGTCGTGCCCCCGGCCACTCAGCGACCAAAAGTTGCATACGCATGAGCTGCCGGATGTCCGCGCGGATCTCTTGCTTCGGTGCAAGGACCTCCTCCCCAAAGGGGGCGCCGGAGGCGCCGCCAGGGGGGCCAGCGCCGATCTGAGAAATCCGTGCGGGCCTCCGAAGCGCTATGCTCAACTGTGCAGCGGTTTGCTGCCCGAGACCCCGACCTCCGCCCCCGCCTGGTCCCCACCCCCCCTCGCGGACGCCCCCGAGCTGGCGGAGGGCCCAGCCGCGGCGGGCTGGGGCGCGGCGCCACCCAGCGTCCGCCCAGCCCCTGCTCGGGCGGCGGGCAGGAGGAGGAGGAGGAGGAGGAGGAGGAGGAGGAGGCCAGGCCTCCAGTGTCTTGAACTGAACAAAGTAGACACCTACAGTGCGAGCCCGAGGACTACGGCGACAGACCCTACCACATGCACTTCTGAATAGCCACAGTTGTGAATACCACCCTCGGTGGAGCTCCCAGCAGGGCCACGAAACGCGCGAGGAATGTGCCGAAACGGGCGTGGCGCCCACGTCCTCGGTGCCTCAGGGGCATTCGGTGGAGCTCCCTATGGAGCTACGAAGCGTGTGAGGGGTGTGCCGAAACAGGCCTTACGCCCACATGTGGAAGTGAATTTGAAGCTTTACGTAGAGCACCCTATGGGCCCACGAAACGTGTGAGAGGTATGCCGGAACGGGCGTGACGCCTGCATGTGGACGGTGCCTTTGGCCCCCCCGGTGGAATCCCCTTTTACAAAATGATGCGGCCACGACACGTGTGATTGGTGCGCCGAAGTGGGCACGCGGAAGGCGGAGGCAGGGATAGGAGGAGGGAGGGGGGAAAAAGGTGAAGTCAGCGACGCGGGGTGCTGCCAAGTCAAAGTGACGACCCAGAAGAACAATCTGGTTGGGAATCGTGTTAGCCAGCGTGTACCCCAAACCGCGTGTCTAGAAATCTGCGTGGTACAATTGAAGCCATGAAATCAACGTGGGGTGATTTGCGTTGTGCGATCCACGTGGCCAATTTATTTTGACTTCCTCGCGAACGACCGCCCCCCATGCTCGCGCAATCACCCCACCCACCAACACGCAATTCAGTTTGCAAAACCCATGCGGCGGTGAATGCGATTGTTGCTGCCGGGCGGTCAGCGCCACCGCGGCCTCATCGGTCGCGCCAAGTAGCTTGCCGCTGCGCGCTCGAGCATGCACGGGCTAGCGCGGTCGCAGAGATGCACCAGCCAACGCCGAGCACTCATCGCAATCGCCGCCGCGTGGGTTTCGCAATGCTTAATAGTTCCACGCGGGCCTCTCGTGCGCGTCGACCGCGCGCGAATGTCGAAATCATTTTCTGGAACTTCGTCACCGACGTGAGGGAACTATCACCGTCACCGGCGTGATCAGCATCGCCGTCGTCACTGGCCTTGCCGCTTTCATCGTCGTCATTGTCACCATTATCGATACTATCATCATCGTGTCTACCGATGTCGACGTCGCCTTCATACCGCGCCCACCCAACTCACCGACTCGACACTGAAGTGCCCGCGCGTCAGCGCGGCTTACGAGACGCGCTGAGAACTGCCCAGTGGTCAGCCCCACCGCGGTCGCGTCGGTCGCGCCAAACTCGCTGGCCGCTGCGCGCGCGAACGTGCGCGGGTTCGCGCGGCCGTTGCGATGTACAAGCCAGTTACCAGCGGGCACGTCAGTGCGAGTCGGCGACTCGGGCGGGCGGACGCGGTATCACGGAGACGTCATTAATGGTGGGGACGATGATGATAGTGGCGAAGATGGCGGCGATGATGACGATGATGACGGTGCGGCCAGTGACGACGCCGATGCTGATGACGCCGACGACGATAACGGCGCCCTCGTGTCGGCGATGACGGTTTGGCAGGAATTCGGCGCGCGCGCGCGACCCACGCGCGAGTGGCCCGCATGGCATTATTTGACAGGGGCCGCGTCTCCCCCAGATCGCCACGCAACGGCCTTCGAATGATTTCGACGCGCGGCGCTGGAGGCCCGCCAGGTCGAATTGGATGGACACGTTGGAAGCCCGTTGCTTTCTCACGAATTCGCAAGAGCACGCGTTAGAAATGCGATTTCGGGGCACTCGACGTTCACGCCCCCGCGAAAACGAAGGCTCTGGAACTCTCGCGACAGCACGTGCGCGGTGGCGCCCGAATGATTTCGACGCGCGCGCGCGAGAGGCGCGGTTGGTAGCAAAAATGGTGGCAGCGTTGAAAACTCCATGGCTTGCTTTGAAGAGTTCGCAATAATGCGACCGCATGCTTGTTTGGAAAAGTCTCGCTGCGAACCCGCGTGCATTCCGCGTGCGACCAGGGCAATTCACTTTGAAATTCTTGCGAACGCACGGTTTTAAAGAACTTCGGAATGCGCGCGCGACGACGCGCGCGCAATTTGTCTTATCTGTTGCAAGTGGTTCCCACGGCAGCACGCGCGCCTGGGCACTCGAATGACTCGACGCGCGCGCGCGCGCGCGCGGGGCACGCCTGGTCGCTTTTGATGACCACGTTGACAAGCGAATGTTAATTTCGGGGGGAATTCGAACGATCGCGAGTACAAGCTTTCTCGAACATTCCTGTTGCGGCGCCGGAGGTTTCCCCGACGTTCTCCAGGGCGCTCGATCCCGAAATCCACCCGAAAGGCTGCCGGCGGATACTGGGAAGCACGCGCGACGATTCTCGCGCGCACCTCGCCCATTTTTGCAAGGGGCCATTGGGGGGGATCTTTGAGGATGATGAAGTGCGCGCGCATTTTTCGGCTGCGAGGGGCGAGGGTGGCGTCGATGCCGGTTCGGCTGGGATCATATGAACTCACGCATCAACTCATCGATGGGGCAGAATCACGCATGAAATGCACGGCCCCGCAGGGGCGGATAAGTCCGGCCCCGGGAGGGCGGTGGATCCGCACTCCTTGTTGGGAAGAAGGATATGGGGCGCCACGCGCGCGGCGCAGCCTGTGCGGCGCGATTTACCAATGCCCGCAGCGAGTTGCCATCTCCACTGCTCGCGCAGTCGCCCCGCCCACCCGCCGGCAACTTGCTTTGAAAAAACCCATGCGGCGGCGATTGCGATGAATGCGTGGCGCTGGTTGGCGCGTCCCCGCGGCCGCGCATGCCCGCGCGCGTTCGCGCGCGCAGCGGCCGGCTAGCGCGGCGCGAACGACGCGGCCGCGGCGGCGCTGGCCGCCAGGCACCTCCCAGCGGGCACGTCAGCGCGAGTCAGCGACGCGGGCGGGCGCGGCATCATGGAAAAACGCCGACAACGGCGGACAGGATGATGCGAGTAGCGACGATGGTGACGAAGGAGCCGGTGACGACGGCAAGGCCAATGGCGGGGCCGACGTTGATCGCGCCCGCCGGTAGCGATGACGACGTCCTGACGTCGGCGATGAAGGCGTCTGACGTTCGACGCGCGCGCGCGGCCGACGCGCGCGAATGGCCCGCGCGGGGCCATCTCGCGCGGGCCGCGCCCCCGCGCCCCCCACCCCCCAGCGCGCGCGCGAGGGGGCCCCGATGAGCTCGACATGCGGCGCGAAAGGCCGCGTGCCCACGTTGGATGACAACGCTCAGAAATCGTTGGTTTTCTTACAAATCTGCAAGGGTGCGAGCGCCACCTGTTTTGAAAACTGACGCTGCAAACCACGATTTTGTCTTTCTTTTTCTCGAAACGCTCGCCGAGGACACCCCGGCGATGCCCCATTGCTTTTGAAAGATTTCGGCACGCGCGCGCGAGGGCGCGCGCGCGCACATCGCCCCAATCTTTTCAAGGGAACCTTGAGAAAACACGCGCGCAAAGGCGTTCTTGTGATTCCGACATGCACGCGCGAGTGGCCCGTTTGGAAGTTAATGAAATGCTGAGAGACCGTAACAATCTTAGAATCTGCACGAGCGCGGGCGCAATCTTTTATCAAAGCCACATTTTTGCATGATTCCAGGACGCTCGAGTATGATATCCTTGCGAAAACCCAGGTTGGCACTAGGTTTTGCGGCGCGCGCCCGCGCGACGACGCGCGCGCGCGCACTTCGCCCCATTCCTTGCAAGGGATTCTTGCGACAGCGCGCGCGCAAAGGCGCCCTCGCGAATCCGACGCGCGCGCGAGTGGCCTGTTTGGCAGCATGTTGAGGACATGCTGAGAAACCGTGGCCTTCGTAAGAATATGCATGAGCGCGGGCGCAATTTTTCATAAAAAAAACACGTTTTTGCATGATTCCAGGACGCTCGAATTTGAAGTCCTTGCGAAACCTCAGGTGATTGATAAATCTCGGCGCGCGCGCGACGACGCGCGCGCATGCACTTGGCCGAATGTTTTGCAGCGGGCTCTGGCGACTGAAAGCGAGCAAAGCGCGTTCAAGCGATTTCGACGCGCGCGCGCAAGAGGGCCGTTTGGTGACGCGTCATGGAAATTTTGTACAACCCATGGTGTTCTTCAGAACCCGCGGGAGCGGTAACGCCGGCATTTTGTTTAACATTCCTGTTGCGGAACCACGTGTTGCACGGGTTCTCTGGGGCGCTCATTTTTCTGATCCACGCGAAACCAGCAATCCATGACAGACGTCGGCATTCGCGCGCGACGACGCGCGCGCGCTACAAACGAGCGCGCGCGCATACTATGCGTTGTAAAGGATGGGAGGGCGGAGCCGCGACCGGCCTGGCAGGGGCGGCGTAATTTCGCATTTCGGATGGGCGATGGGGCAGAATCATATGCAAATTGAAATGCGAAAGATGGGGGCGGCCAAATCCGGGAGAGGGGGGGGCATCCGCGCTGTTTTTTTGCTGCGAAACTCACTGCCGAACTTGAGATTGTCAGCTCCACTGCTCGCGCAATCAACCCAACCGCCCACCTGCAACTTGGATTGCAATGCCCATTCGGCGGCGATTGCGATGACTGCGCGGCGCTGGCAGGCGCGTCGACGCGGCCGCGCGCGCGCGTGCTCGCGCGCGAAGCGGCCTGCTAGTTTGGCGCGACCGACGCGGCCGCGGCGGCGCTGACCGCCCGGCGCCTCCCAGCGGGCACTTCGCCGCGAGTCGGCGACTTGGGCGGGCGCGGCGTCGTGCCAACGTCGAGAAGGGTAGACGCGACGATGGCAGTAGCGGCGCTGGCCACGACGATGGCAGCGACGACGGCAAGGCCAGCGACGACGCCCATGATGATCGCGCCGACGACGGCGACGGCGCCCTCGCGTCGGCGACGAAAGTCCTGAAAGGAGAGATCGACATGCTCGCGCGCGCGGCCGACGAGTCGCCCGCGTGGCATCATTCGACGCGGCTCGCGACCCCCCCCCCCCACCCCCCCAGCGCGCGCGCAAGGGCGCCCGGGTGAGTTCGACGTGCGGCGCGAGAGGCCCGTTTGGCAGAAACTAATGAAAATGTTGGAACCTTAGGGCTCCCGTTGGAATCTACAAGAGCGCGAGTACGAGCTTGTTTGAAAGCAGACGTTGCAAAACCGCTTGCGTTAATATGTGCACGGGACACGCAATGTTGAAATCCCAACGACACCTATAATTGTTCACGGATTCCGGCGCGCGCGCGACGACGCGCGCGCGTGCGCTTCGCCCCGCTTTCTGCAAGGGATTCCCGCGATAGCGCGCGCGCGTTTGCTCGGCCGTTGCAAAACCACGCGATGCATATGCTTTCGGGGCACTCGCTGTCGAATTATCGATTTCGGCGCGCGCGCGCGAGACGGCGCGCGCGCGCACCTCGCCATGCGTTTTGCCCAGGATGCTGGCGACAACGCGCGCGCAGGGACGTTCGAACGGTGTCGACGCGCACGCGCGAGAAGCCCATTTGGCAAAATTTAATGGAAATGGTTGTCGTAAAAATCTGCCAAAGCGCGAGCGACAGCTATATTTGAAACTCCGCGTTGCGAAACAATAGTTTAACGCGTGTTCGAAGCGCTCGATTTTGAAATCCCAGCGAGGCCTCGTGTCTCCAACGGATTCCGGCACGCGCGCGCGAAGAGCCGCGCGCGTGCACTTCCTCCCTTTTCTGGCGAGGGTGTCTTGACAACTGCTGATTTGAGGTGCACGAGCGCGCGCGCATATTTCGTTTTGCAAAGGATGAGGGGGGATCGTTCCCGGCCTGGCTGGGAAATGATGAATTCATATTTCGGGTGGACGATGAGGCAGGACCACGTGCAAATTGCATTGCGACAAGGGGGGCGGTTTCATCCGGCGGAAGCGGGGGGGGGGGTAAGTCAGGATGCGAACTGGGGAAGGCGTGCAACGCATGTCTTGTAAGATGTGATGCACATGGTACACAATCCACGTGGTGCACTCCAAGTGGTTGGTATGTATATAAATATGTAGGTGCACCATCTATACATATGTGTATGTATGTATGTTTGCATGTACGCATGGATTGGCTGCTTGTCTATATACATAGATGCTCGCGGTGCGATCTACGTGGTGCAACTGGCCTTAAAACCCGAGCTGGCACATCCCATCATGCTCTTGCAAATATCCCACCCACCCACCCGCAACTTGGTTTGCCAAACCCACGCGGTGGCGATTGCAATGTATGCTTGGCGTTGGCTGGTGCATCTCTGCGGCCGCCCCAACCCTAGCGCGCGCGCAGCGGCCAGCTAGTTTGCCGCCGCCTACGCGGCCGCGGCGGCGCTGACCGCCGGGCGCACCCCAGCGGGCACTTCGCTGCGAATCGGCGACTTCGGCGGGCGCGGTATCATGGCAACGCCGACTGCGGCAGACGCGACGGTGGTAGCGGCGACGTTGGCGACGATGATCGCACCGACGCGTAGGCGCGGCCAGCGCGGGCGCCGATGCTGATCACGCCGACGACGATAACGGCACCCTCGGGGTCGGCGATGGAGGTTTTGGGGAGATTTCGACGCGCGCGCGCGGCCGACGCGAGAGAACTGCCAGCATGGTTCCATGTGACACGGATCGTGGGGCCCCCCCCCCCCCCATGGTTCCATGTGACACGGATCGTGGGGCCCCCCCCCCCCCCAGCGCGCGCGCATGGCGCCGCGAACGTTTCGAACGCGCGCGCCCAGGCCTTTGCAAACGCCGCGAAAAAAAAACAAAATCAAAAAAAAAAAAAAAAAAAAAAAAAATAAAAAAAAAAACAAAAAAAAAAAAAAAAAAAAAAAAAAAAAAAAAACAATAAAAAAAAAAAAAAAAAAAAACAAATAAAAAAAAAAAAAAAAAAAAAACAAAAAAAAAAAAAAAAAAAAAAAAAAAAACAAAAAAAAAAAAAAAAAAACAACAAAAAAAAAAAAAAAAAGAAAAAAAAAAAAAAAAAAAAAAAAAAAAAAAAAAAAAAAAAAAAAAAAAAAAAAAAAAAAAACAAAAAACAAAACAAAAAAAAAAAAAAAAAAAAAAAAAAATAATAAGACAAACAAAAAAAAAAAACAAAAAAAAAAAAAAAAAAATAAAAAAAAAAAAAAAGCGCATACAATATAAGCGCAAGCTTTCTCAAGAATTCGCAAGCGCGCACGCGCAAGCTTTTTGTGAAAACTGACGTTGCGAAACCATACGTTTTTAAATGTTGCTTGGACAATCGATTTTGGCATGGTAACGAAACCGAGAATTGTGGAAAGATGTCGGCACGCGCGCGTCGTCGCGCGTGCACTTCGCCCCATCTGTTGCAAGGATTCTCGCGACGCCACGCGCGCAAAGGCGCTCGAGCGATTTCGACGCGCGCGCGACGCCCACTTGGTAGTTTTTTCTCAACAAAAAAACGCGTTGCGTAACCTTGTGTTAAAACGCGTTGCGAAACCTTGTGTGTCTATATTTGATTTGGGCGCTCGATTTGTGGACACCCTTCTGAAACCGATGGTTTCTGAAGGGTTTCGGCATGTGCGCGCGACGACGTGCGCGCGTGCACTTCGTTCCTTTTGTCGCCAGGGATTGTTGGCAACTTTTGATTTTTGATTCACGAGCAGGCGCGTGGTGTTTTTTTGCAAGGGATGGCCGGGGGGGGGTCGATCCCGGCTCGGCCAGGATGGCATGAACTCAAATTTAGTGGGCGATGGGTAGAATCACATGCAAATTGCAATGCAAAAATAAACCTGTAAAGCCAAGGGGGGGGGGGGGGCGGTGGGACCTAATTCTTTTCTGAAGAACGGGAAGTTAATCAATGCTCATCTTGAAGTCGCCCACTCCACTGCTCGCGCAAACATCCCATCCGCCCACCCGCAACTTGGATTACAAAACCCGCACGGCGGCGATCGCGACGAATGCTTCGCGCTGGCTGGCGCATCACTGCGGCCGCGACAGCCCGCGCACGCGCGCGCGTGCACTTTAGCGCGACCGACGCGGCCGCGGCGGCGCTGGCCGCTGGGCGCATCCCAGCGGGCATTCACTGCGAGTCGGCGACTTGGGCGGGCGCGGTATCATGGCAACGTCGACAACGGCAGACGCGGCGATGACAGTAGCGATGCCAGCGACGACGCTGACAGCGAAGACCACGGCCAGCGAGGGCGCCGATGCTGATCGCGCCGACGACGATGACGGCGCCCTCGCGTCGGCGCGAAGATTTTAGGAAGAGTTCGACACGCGCGGGCGGCCGACGCGCAAGAGTGGCCCGCGCGGCATTATTTGACGCGGATCGCGCCCCCCCCCCCCCCCACGCGCGCGAGTGATGACAGCGTGCGGCGCGAGAGGCCCGCTTGGCAGAATTCCATGGGAAATGTTGACAAACCGATGGTTTCCTTAAGAATGCGCAAGAGCGCACGGGCGCGCTTTTCCCGAAAACTGGCGAAACCACGTGCGTTTCAATGTTTGTTTGGCAGTCGGCTGTGGAGTCGTTCCGAAACCGCAAATGTTTGAAGGATTCCGGCACGCGCGCGCGTGCACTTCACCCCATCAGTTGCAAAGAATTCTCGCGACGGCACGCGCGCAAGGGCGTTCGAACCAGTTCGACATTGCGCGCGCGACACGCCCGATTGGTAGCGATTCCTGAACATGTTGAAAAAGCGCTGGAAACCTCAAGAAACGGCAAGAGCGCCCGCGCACGCTTTTTGAATAGTTTAAACGCTATATATATATATATATATATATATATATAACGCGTTTCGAAACGATGCGTTTCTGCACATGTGCTTTGGACACTCCATTGTGAATTCCTTCTGGAACCGCGTTTCGACTTTGAAATCCTTCCAGGACCCTTCGGTCTTTGAAGGACTTCGGCACGCGCGTGCGACGACGCGCGCTCGCGCAAACTTCGCCCCGTTGTTTGAAAAGGATTCTTTGAAAACTGCTGATTGTTGATAAACGAGCGCGCGCAGAATATCTGTCGCAGAGGATGACGGGGGGGGGTCGATGCCGGCTGGGCTGGGATGGTACGAACTCAAATTTAGGATGGGCGATGGGGCAGAATCATATGCACATTGCAATACGAAGCATGGGCGCTGATAGTCCCGGGCCGGTTCAGTGCGAGTCGGTGACTTGGGCGGGCGCGGTACCATGGCGACGTCGACAACGGCAGACACGATGATGATGATAGCGGCGCTGATGACGATGATGACAACGGCGACGGCACGGCCAGTGACGGCACCGACGCTGATCACGCCGATGACGATGACGGCGCCCTGGAGTCGGTGATGAAGGTTTTGGAAGGAGTTCGACGCGCGCGCTCGGACGACGCGCTAGAGTGGCCCGCATGTTATTCGTTGACGCGGATCGCGCCCCCCAGCACACGCGCAAGGGCGCCCGAATGATTCCGACATGCGGCGAGAATGGCTCGTTTGGAAGAATTAAAGATTGAAGCGCTTATGGTTTCTCAATAATTCGCAAAAACGCGAGCGCCGCCTTTTTGAAAAATGATGTTGCGAAACCATCAGTTTTTACGCATTGTGTTTGGGCGCTCGGTTTTGAGATCCTTACGAAACCAAAGGTTTTTGAATGATTGCGGCATGCGCGCGCAACGGCGCGCGCGCGCACTTCGCCCCCGTGTTTTGCAAAGGATTCTCGCGGCAGCACGCGTGAAAGGGCGTTCGAACGACTTCGACATGCGCGCGCGAAGCCCGTTTACTACAACCCCCTGGATTAAAAAGTGGAGACCGCAAGGGCCGAGGTAGACGTGGTTTGCCTCCCGTTAGGCAGCGGGGCCCCGGGACAATGTTGGATTTGTTGCCAATTCCGGAGTTTCCGGTGCCTCCATCATCCCTTTTAATATTATAAAGGCCAAATGGGGCTCCGACCGGAAAGTGGGATTCTGCCTAGGACTTCCTCAAAAAAAGTTTCCGGTCGCCTTCCAGGGCGACCGGAAATTCTGCCCTGCCACCGGAAAGTGGCGATTCCGCGTGGGACTTCCTCAAAAAAATATTCCGGTCCCTTTTGAGGCCGCCAGACAGTGGCGATTTCGCGTGGGACTTCCTCACACATTACTTTTTGTCGCATCTCATGCCACCAGAAAACGACGATTTCGCTTGAGACTTCCTGACATTCGAGTTTCTGGTATCATGTACGCTCACACAGACGCCGCGGACCTATTCCTCTTCCCACTCTCTCCTCTTATCGTCACAGTGTTTGATTGTTCCGTGTCGCATGCTCTCCGTGCAAGTCAGATTCCAGTTGCCACAGCCTCGCGCGCGCGGTCCTATCTGCGCCTGGGCGGATGTCCGCAGGGATGGCCGTTGCATCGTTCGGTTCACAGGTTTGTCTTGGAGTCATCTTGAGGCCATCTTGAGGTCGCGTCGGGTCGCAGGCCCCCTGTGGGAGGTTCGATCTCAGGGTCATTTTGGGGCGACGCGGTTGACCCAGGATGTACGGTCCAGAATCGACGATCCAGGATCGATGATCGAGGATACACGATCGATGACCCAGGACCGACTGTGGAAGAGCGAACCCATATCGATCGGAAACGAGGCTTTGGGTTCCACGGCCGATCAATGTTCGACAACCACCTAGCGATTGAGGGTCGGAGATCGAGGGTTGAGGATCCAGGGCCGTTCGGACATCGAGGAGCCAGGATCGAGCGGCCACGATGCGTCGAAGTTCGACGCTGGATGGCCGATCGAAGAGCGACGATCGAGAACCGATGTTCCAGGCTTGATCGAAACTCCAGGCTCCAGAATGCCTGGCCGATCGAACTTCCATGATCGAGGTTCGATCGAGGCTCGAGGATCGAGGATCGAGGGCCCCAGATACTTCGAGGGTCGAGGATAGAGGTCCGGTCGAACAGCGACCATCGACTTCCCAGGATCCAGTCCCGATCGAAAGTCGCGGCTCGAAAGCCGAACGACGGACGAATACCAGGATGCGGTTCTTTCGGTGTAGCTCCGATCTCAACTTTTTAATCCAGGGGGTGGTAGCACTTTGTGAAAATGTTGACAGACTTGTTTTCTGAAGAATTCGCAAGAACGGGCGCGAAAGTTTGTTCGGGTAAATCCGTGTTGCGAAACCTTGTGCTGTTATATATGTTTTGGACATTCGCTTTTTGAAGCCTCTACGAACATCGAGGTTTTGATGGATTTCGGCATGCGCGCGTGACAACGCGCGCGTGTACACTTCGTCCCATGTGTTGCCAGGGATTCTCGAGAACTGTTGATTTGTGGTGAACGAGTGCGCGAGCATGGTATCTGTTGCAAAGGATGGCGGGGGGGGGGCGATACCGGCCTGCCTGGGATGGTGCGAATTCATACTAAAGATGGACGATGGGGCAGAATCACATGTAAATTGTAATACGAAACAAGTGCCCGTAATCCCGGGGGAATGTATCATTGTTTTTAAGAAAAGATAGCGCACGTGGGCGGCGACGAGGCAGCGACGGGGCGGCGACGGCGAGGCCCAGACGACGGGCGGCGACGAGGCGGCGACGGGGCGGCGACAGCGGCAACGTAGCCGCCAGACCGCCACCCGCGCCCAGTTCCTGAGAAAAATGAGGACCCCGACGGGCAAGCACTGTAAACCAAGAGTCAAAAGAACTGCTGCAGCGTCCCAGGATCGCCGCAGCCACGTCTCTCGACATCACGCGAAGGATAGCTGGCAGCAAAAAAACGAAACGCCGGCTGGGGGCTCGCCGCTAGGAGCGCTGCTACCCCCCTGCCGAGGAAGGGGGGTGGAGGCAGTCCGTCCGCCGGGCTGGGAATACCCTGACGGCATGGGGTGGGAAGCCAGATTTGGGTACGGGGGGCGGGACCTCTGGGGCCCTGGATATCAAGAGTCAATACACCCGATCTGTGGCATCGTGTTGGGGGGTTGAACCTCCCCAAGATCTGGACGTCGCAGGTGTGTTCGCACTGAGCGTTTTCGCTTGGTCCTGGGCCACAGGACCCTCACAGACCGAGGCGGCTTGAGAAGTTCTCCAGAGAGTGGTGTCGAGGGCTCCGTTCATGATTGTTCTATCCTTTGCACTTGTTTCGCGACGGCGAATCTCAGGTCTACGCAAAGCTCCTCCTCCTTCTCCTCCTCCTCCTACTCCTCCTCCTCTTCCTCGTCCTCCTCCCCAGACTCGAGCTGTGAGAAACAGTCACGGCGGCAATTGTCGTCTGGCAAATTTCGGCCTGGATCGGAGCCGTTCCACCGGGCCGCAAGGCCGTCAAACAACGACCCGGGATCGGTGTATACGCCCTCCTGGCTTGGAGTCCCGAAACGGTGTGGTGACAGACCGTGCGGTGACCTCGGAACCCCAAGGGACCTCACCGCACGGTCCGTCACCGCACGGTCTTGGGACCCCGGAGGCCCCTGTCGCCCGAGGCGCCCTCGGAGAGGGCCTCGCGTCCCAGAACGGTGCGGTGACCCCGGATCCCCACCGACTCACCGCACGGCGTGGTCACCGCACCGGCTGGGGGCCCCCGGAAGAGTGCATGCGCACCAATGGTGGGCCCCGGAACGGCCCGAGGCCAGGATCGGAGCAGGTGTAGCTAGTGCCTCCCCGATCCGCGCGGGCGGAGCTCCAGCGCCGTAGACTTTTAGGCCCCCCGATCCAAGAAACCCGCGCGGAGCTCAAAGCGTTTGCGCACCCGTGCGCCTCTCCCAGGAGCAGAGGATGAGGAGGAGGAGAGAAAGAGGAGGAGGAGGAGGAGGACGAGGAGGAGGAGGAGGAGGAGGCGGAGGAGGAGGAGGAGGAGGAGGGATCCCTCTGCCCTCACCCCTCCCTCTTCAGCACGTGGGAAGCGGGTGCCAAGGGAAACCGGTCGTGGACCCCGGGGCCTTCCCCCAAGACGACATCTTCATCCTGAACCGTTTTCTTGCAGTCCCAGGGCCCGTGGAATGAGCAGGGGCCGACCGTCCCGGCATTCCTATAGGCCTGCCACGACAGGTTCTTAGAAACCGAGAATGTTCTAAGAACAGAGGCCATAGAGACCATGTAATAAAACAAGACAGCCCCAACCAGACATGTTATAAAAACAATCCGTGCAGACCGCGAAAGGCTCTTAGAACACTCTTTCGTGGGCCTACAGGCAAGCCAGGACGCCTCGTCACTGCTTGGGTGGAGGGCCCCGGGAGCCCGAACACTGGGGAAAACCTCAAGACCCCTTTTCTAGAGGAACAAAAGACGACATAAACAACAACTGTTGACGCTCCGCGCAGATTTCTTCGGATCTGCGCTGGACCCTCCCCCCAGGGGGGGGCGCGGAGCGTCGAAAGCTTATGCTTCTATGGCGTTTTTTCCGCCGTCGACTGAGAGCCCGAAGACGGGGGAACACCACAGGACCCGCTTCCCTCCCCCCCGCCTTATGCTGCTCCCGTGGTACTGAAAGACCACATCCCAGAAATCATGTCGATCACCCGGAAAAGTGTCGAAAGAATGTCGAAAGAGTGTCGGACGAGCGTCTCCCGGGGCCAGACACGTGAAAACCCTCGAGCTTCGGTGCTTTTTTTTCCGGTGCTCGAAATTCTTTCGGGTGGTCAAGGCTAAAGTAGGTAGGAACATCATTAGGGGAACGAAGAATGACATAAACATAAAAACTCGGAGGTCCGCGCAGATTTCTCGGATCGGCGCTGGACCCCCCTCCCTGGCGCGCGGAGCGCGCCAGGGGCGGCGCCGCAGGCGCCGCCGGGGGGCCCCAGCGCCGATCCGAGAACTCTGCGCGGACCTCCGAGCTTCTATGTTTATGCCACTTTTTGTTCCCCTATAGTCAAGGCTAAAGTACGTTGGAACAGCATGACCCCCGCCCCCCTGACCTTCCAGAGAGCTATTTTTTTAGCCCTGGAGGCCCAAAAACCTGAACGACTGAGCGCAACAGCCTAAAACCAAGACGCAGAATAGCTCCGGGATGGGCTTTTCAGTCGGGTGCTATTTTGTTAGCCCTCCTGGAGCATCATGACCCCCGCCCCCCCGCCCCCCAAAAGGCCCGCTGCAGCGGCGGGCTGCCCGCGCGAGGCGGCGCGCTGCTCGCGCCACGCGGCGAGCCGCGCGGCCTGCGGCGCCGGCTGCGCCTGCGGCCTCGCCCGCGGCGCGGCGCGGGGCTGCGCCGCGAGGAGCGGGGCCACGGAGCGCGCCCCGCCCGACCTGGAGGTCGTCGCCGGCGGCGGCGGCGGCGGCGGCGTCGGCGTCGTCGGCGTCGTCGTCGGCGTCGTCGTCGTCGTCGGCGTCGCCGTCGTCGTCGGCGTCGCCGTCGTCGTCGTCGTCGTCGATTTCGGCGTCGTCGGCGGCCGTCGTCGCCGACGTCGATCGTCGGAGTCGCCTCGCGGCGCGTCGGCGTCGTCGGCGTCGGCGCCGCCGTCCTCGCCGGGTGGGGGGGGGGAGGAGGACGAGGGGGAGGAGGACTGGGCAAAGGATAAAGACGAGGGCAGGAGGACGAGCGTCGGGTCGTGACCGAGGGGGAGGAAGAAGGGGAGGAGGACGAAAGGGAGAGGTCGGGGTCGGCATCGGCGTCGGGTTCCGTCGTCGTCGTCGTCGTCGTCGTCGTCGTCGTCGTCGTCGTCGTCGTCGTCGTCGGCGTCGGCGTCGGCGTCGGCGTCGGCGTCGGCGTCGGCGTCGGCGCCGTCTTCCCCATGCTAATGCACACCAGAGTTCATGGTCCTCCCCTCTTGGGGCACTCCCGCGGAAGCTCGCGGGTCGCGCGCCCAGAGGGAGACCTCGGGCTGGCCTATAGGGCGCGGAGTTCGGGCTCCGGGGAGGGCGGAGGACTCAAGCAGTGCTGACGCTGAGCGACAGCGGGCGGGCCTCGCGCGGGCCTCGCAGGACCTGAGCGCGGAGTTGGTGCTGCTGCTGCTGCTGCTCCCCTCCCAAGGCAGCTCCCTCCCCCCCTCGCGCTGCCGGCCTGCCTTCGCCTCGACCTCGGCGCCCCGGCCAGAGCTGGCACCTCACCGATCCGTGTCATGCGAGGTGCGGGCCGGCCTCTGCTGACAGGCTCCGCTGCCCAGTCGGCGCTGAGATCCAAGAAAACCCCTTCCTCCCCCCCCCCCCGAGGGCGATGTGACAGCCTTGACTCAAGAGTAACGTGGAGCACTGTGCAGGACTGCGTAAAAATGATTGGGCTGGCCGCGCGCCGCTACGGCCGAATGTCGCGGAGTCATTGCGCAAGAGCGCTTCGGACGTGATGCGCGCGTCGGGTTCGCACTAGAAAGGTGGCTCGGAGAGTGGTGGCTTTAAGATGGGCGCCAAACTGTGCGAGCATACAGCCGAAAATGTGACCAAAAAACTCATCATTCAAGAAATCTGGGCCAGCTTCCAGCAAGCTTCTTGAAACAAGCCTGGTGCAATGTCTGTTGTTCACGCTGGAGGGACGAAAATGCTGGAGAAACTGGGCAAGCTGTCCAGCAAGCTCGTCTAGACACGCTGGCCCAACTTTCCGGGAGAAGGTTTCAAAATCAGATGCTCGTCTGTAGTGGCTTTTGAACAGCTTGGCTCGCCTCGTGCCTCCGAGGTGCCTCCGAGGTGCCTCCGGAGACCCCCAGAGAGGTCCGGATGCCTCGGGAGCCCTCCAGAGTCGCCGCATGTGTCCGCACAGATCCATGCTGGGGGAGAGGCGCACTGTTCGGGGGAAGGATGTTTAGTCGAAGGAGCTCCGCCTCCTGCTCCTCCCTCTCTCAGAATCACTCCCCAGATCTCTCTGGGAGCGCGCTCTGACAAGGGGTTCCAGGGAAAGCCCGCCGTCGCGAAGAGCAGAGGGCTCCCGCGGGGAGGCCCCCCGCCCCCAGTACAAAACAAAGCAGAACACAGCGTCAACGTCGAAGTCCAAGCCAAAGCCATTGCTTCCGCCTTCTCCTCCTCCTCCTCCTCTACCCCTCAGTCACCAGCTGTACGTTCTCCGCACCACCATTATGCACAACATCGTTGTCATCATCGTCGATAGAATCATCGTCACCATCATCACCATCATAGTCATCACCACCATCGCCATCGTCACCATGATCGTCAACGCCATCGTCATCGTCATCGTCATCCTCGTCATCCTCATCCTCAACAGCATCATCATCATCGTCATCATCATTGTCATAATTGTCATCATCGTCATCCTCATCATCACTACCACCACAAGCATCTCAATCAAATCCACCACCGTGCTATGGGCACTGACTAGGAGTGCCCTTAGGCCCTTGTGAGAGTCGTCTAAGCTGGACAGTGCAGAAGTGTAGTTGTAAAACTTGTTGAGGAGACTCTGAGGTCGGGCATGTCCACCTACAGGCGGATTTGGCACGAACAATTAAAACAAATATCCAAGAAAATGTACAATTCACCTGGCGAAAGACCCAACCATATGCAGTTGTGAATACCGCAATTGTGAATACCATCTTCGCCCGCGCTCCCTATGTGGCCACGGCTTTCCGCCGGAGCCCGACATGCTCAGGAACACGTTCGTGGCCGTCTTCGCGGGCGCCGACGACGACAAGGACGGCGTCCCTCTGACCGAGGAGCAGAAGCCCGAGAGGGCTTTGAGAGCCATTAGGGAGGAGGTGTCGGTGCACGTCGAGAAGGCGGAGTACGACGCCCAGGCGCTGTTGTTGAAGCAGCACAACCATGGGGCCACGATCCTCGTGAGGGGTGTGCCGAAATGGCCCGAGGCCGCCATGCGCACTTTGCTACTGGCGCCTTCGGTGGAGTTCCTATTCGGCCACGATCCTCGTGAAGGGTGTGCCGAAATGGCCCGAGGCCGCCGTGGGAACCCTGCGACTGGGAGCCTTCGGTGGAGCTCCCTATGGGGCCACGATCTTCGTGAGTGGTGTGCCGAAATGGCCTGGGGCCGCCATGCGAACCCTGCCACTGGCGCCTTCAGTGAAGCTCCCTGTGTGGCCACGATCCTCGCGAGGGGTATGCCGAAATGGCCCGAGGCCGCCATGCGCACTTTGCTACTGGCGCCTTCGGTGGAGCTCCCTATGGGGCCACGATCCTCGTGAGAGGTCTGCCGAAATGGCCCGAGGCCGCCATGCGCACTTTGCCACTGGCGCCTTCGGTGGAGCTCCCTATGGGGCCACGATCCTCGTGAGGGGTGTGCCGAAATGGCCCGAGGCCGCCATGCGCACTTTGCTACTGGCGCCTTCGGTGGAGTTCCTATTCGGCCACGATCCTCGTGAAGGGTGTGCCGAAATGGCCCGCCATGCGCACTTTGCTACTGGCGCCTTCGGTGGAGCTCCTATGGGGCCACGATCCTCGTGAGGGGTCTGCCGAAATGGTCCGAGGCCGCCATGCGCACTTTGCTACTGGCGCCTTCGGTGGAGCTACTACGGGGCCACGATCCTCGTGAGGGGTGTGCCGAAATGGCCCGAGGCCGCCATGCGCACTTTGCTACTGGCGCCTTCGGTGGAGCTCCTATGGGGCCACGATCCTCGTGAGGGGTCTGCCGAAATGGTCCGAGGCCACCATGCGCACTTTGCTACTGGCGCCTTCGGTGGAGCTAGTATGGGGCCACGATCCTCGTGAGGGGTGTGCCGAAATGGCCCGAGGCCGCCATGCGCACTTTGCTACTGGCGCCTTCGGTGGAGCTCCTATGGGGCCAACGATCCTCTGGATGATAGATGATGAATATGATGATGATATATTGATGATGATGATGATAGAAGATGATAGACGATGATGATGATGATGATGATGATGATGATGATGAGGATGATGATGATGATGATGATGATGATGCGAGGAGGAGGGAGGGGGCAGCGGGAGGAGGAATGAACGCGGGGCGCTGTCTCTTCAAAACGAGGACCCAACACCACAGGATGGTTGGGAAAAATAAAAAATGCTCAAGACATTGTCCCCAGACTATTCTTTTACTATGTCTGCAGATTCCCCCTGTAAATGGACACGCCCGACTGAAGGATACTCACCCGCAGGGAGCCGGTCGCGTGACTTTCCCAACGTGACTGGACGCACACGCCGTGTGTGCGTTCGGCATGGCCCAAGATGGTCTCAGGGCCGGTCCGGGAGGCCTCTCGGGCGGGGGGCTGGCCCGAGAAGCCAAAATCATTGAAACAACCTCAGGCTTGGCGATTTCATGTAAATGACTACCTACCAAACCACCCCAACCCAACCCGAAGAACCGATTTTGGCCTGAATTTCGGGTTGGGGGGGGTACGGGTTCCATGTGTGTTTTCAGTGTTCCCTGGCCCCCCCCCCCACTAGAAATGGAGGGCAAATCGGGGCCTTCGGGTTGGGTTGGGGTGGTTTGGTGGGCGGTGAGTAGATATAAATACATGAACTATCCAAGAAGTGCGAGCATGATGAATGGATAGCTGTTTAATTCAAAAAATGCCAACCCTACGGGTCAGAGGCGTGCGGAGATCTCCGGCAACTGCATATGTATATTCTAGTGGTCGCGCGCGCGCGGGGCCGCCCCTGGGGAGCCCTGGACGAAAAATACCCTCCCGGAGCCCCGGGCAAGGTCCTCGCAAGGTCCCGGCAAGGTCCCAGCAGAGTCGGATCAGAGATGGTTTTGCTCTGGGGGCGGTTGTCGGGGTCCTCCAGACCGCCCCAGGAGCGGCTCAAGGAACCCCGAAGGCAGCTCCAAAAGGGCCCACGAAGCGGAATCACGGCCCAAGAGCGCTCCAAGACGCCCAAGATGGCCCCAAGACGGCTCAAGAGGCCCCAAGGAAGCCCCAAGAGCGCTCCAAGAGGACCCCACAAAGGGCCAAAAGAAACAACAATCACTCATTCCTCCTATGTCTTTCCATGTTTTCCGCGTTCCCGCGTTTTCGGGCCTCCGACGCTCCAAGATGGCCCCAGAGGCCCCCAAGACCGCCCCAAGACGGCCCGCGAGGCCCCCAAGAGGGCTCCAAGACGGTCCAAGAGGGCCCCTAAACGGCCCCAGCCTGAGGCGCCCAAGAAGGCCCGAAGACGGTCCCAAGAGGAGCCCAAGAGTGGGAACACGAACCACCGATTCGAGCCTTCCGCCCCAAGAGGCCACCAGGAGGCCCCAAGAGGACCCCAAGAGAGCCCAGGAGGCCCCCTGGAAGCCCCACGAGGTCCCCAAGAGGCCCAAAAAGAGGCCCCAAGAGGCCCCCAAACAGCCCCCAAGAGGCTCCAAGAGGCCACGAACGTGCAGGCAAACGCCTGCGATGGCACAGCACGGGCCGGCGGAATGAGCGACGCGACTCATAGTTGTTGCGCATAAGTGTGTATATATATATATATATATATACACACCTATGTGTCCGAAATGTGTATGTACGTACACACACCAAAAAACTGGGCTTGTATATGATGCTAGCATGCTCGGTGTTCCGTCTTACGAGCGCCCAAGACCTTCCATGTCGAGCTCTATCCCCCAAGATGACCCCGTAGATGGCCTCCAATAGATAGTAACATCACTAGATCGTAATACCGATACTGGCAACATTGATAATACAACTGTAACCCGTCCTCCTCCTCCTCCGCCTTATCATCATCATCATCATCATCATCATCATCATCATCATCATCATCATCATCATCATCATCATCATCATCATCATCATCCTCATCCTCATCATCATCATCATCAGCATCAGCATCATCATCATCAGCATCATCATCATCATCCTCATAATCGTCATCGTCATCATCATCATCATTATTATCATCATCACCATCCTCCTCCTCCTCCTCCTTATCGTTCTCCTCCTCCTCATCATCAGCATCATCATCCGCATCATGATCATAATAATCATCAACATCAGCATCGTCATCATCATCAACATCATCAGCATCATCATCAGCTTCATCATCACCAGCGTTTTCGTCAACCGCTGTATCTTGATGGTCAGCTTCATCTTGATCGTGATCTTCATCGTCGTTGAAAGTATCATACTCATCATCATCATCCGCCTCCTCATCATCACCAGCGTCGTCCTCATATCATTAGCTTCGTCGTCATCGTCATCATCGTCACCAGCATGATCATTATGGTATACGCATCACCAGCATCTTCAACTGCAGAATCTTCTTCTCCATCACCACTGCCATCGTACGATCAGGTTCCTGCCTCCTCCTGCCTCCTGCCTCTTGCCTCCCCCTCCTGGCTCCTGGCTCCTGGCTTCTGGCTCCTGCCTCCTGCCTCCTGCTCCCTGCCTCCTTACCCCTCCTCGTCCTCGGCCTCCCCTACCTCCTGCCTCCTTCTGCCGCCTAATTCCACCCCTCCTCTTTCTCCTCCTCTTGCTCCTCATCCTCCTCCACCTCCTCTTCTTCCTCCTCCTCCTGCTCCTCCTCCCTGTTTCCCTCCTCCCTTTTCTCCTCCTCCTCCTCCTGCTCCTCCTCCTCCTCCTCGTCCTCCCCTTGCTCCTCTTCGCTCCACCACCTCCTAGTTCTCCGCCTCCTCCTCCTCCTCCTCCTCCTCCTCCTCCTACTGATATCCTCCAGTCGCCGAAGACCTGCTGCAGCGCTTGTAGAGGAAGCACCCCAGGCACACGCACAAGATGACGGCCACGAACAGGACCCCCAGAACGAGCGACGCCGTCATGTCGGGAGGCACCACCTGGTCGGCGGCCCGGAGCCATACAGCCAAACTCTTGCCACAAGGAACCTTTGATGAGCCAGTCCATATGCAAATCCACACACAAATCCAGTGCTCCCAGAAAAGAGCCCTAACAGTAGGATGCTGAGAAGAGGCTCAGAGGGTGCTGAGAGGCTCGGGGGACCTGAAGGGGGCACCAGAAGGGTACTGAGATGCTCATGAGAGGGTCCTGAGAAGTTCCCGAGAGGCTCCTGAGAGGCTCCTGAGAGGCTATTGGGAGGATCCTGAGAGGCTCATCAGAGGGTCCTGACGGGCTCACAAGCGGCTATTGCGAGGGTCCTGAGAGGCTCCTGAGAGACTCCTGACAGGGCCCAAAAAAGGACCCGAGAGGGACCTCAGACCAGAGAAGATCTTGAGAATATCATGAGAGGCTCTTGAGAAGTTGTCCAGATGGTTATGAGAGCCTCCTGAGATAGCCCCCCCAAGAGGCATCCTGCCCCATTACAAACAACTGGTGGCAGCTGGCCAGCAGCGGACCGTCGCAGAGCCCCCCACCACCCCCCCCCCCCCCCCTCCTCCCCATCCCCCCTCCACCATCCCCCCCATCAACCCCCTCCCCCCTCCCCCCCCCCCCCCTCCCTCCCATCCTTCCCCCCCATCCCATCCCCCCGCCGCCCCCCCTTCCCCCTCTCTCGCCTCCTCCCACCACCCTCCTCCCTCCACACCTCCCTCCTCCTACTCCCTCCTCCCACCACCCACCTCCCTAAGATAAGACCTCCCACCTCCCTCCACCCCCCTCCTCCCTCCTCCCTCGCCTCCTCCCACCCTCCCCCTCCCTCCCTCACCCTCCCTCCCTCCCTCCCCTCCTACCCTCCTCACCCTCCTCCCTCCCTTCCCTCCTCCCATCCTCCCCCGCCCACCTCCTCCTCCCTCCTTCCCTCCTCCCTACCTTCCCCTCCTCCCCCTCCCTCCTCCCACCTCCCTCCTCCCTCCTCCCTCCCTCCCTCCTCCTCCTCCCTATCCTCCCTCCTCCTCCTCCTCTCCTCCTCCTTCCTCCTCCTCCACCTCCTCCTCCTCCTCCTCGCACCTCCTCCTCCACCCGTCCCTCCTCTCCTCCTCCTCCTCCTCCTCCCTCCTCTCTCCATCTCTCCCTCCTCCCTCCTACCTCCTCCTCCGCCCCCCCCCGCTCCCCGCCTCCTCCTCCTCCTCCTCCTCCTCAGCCTCCGCCTCCTCCTCCTGCCTCCCCCGCCTCCGCCCCGCTCCGCCTCCTCCTCCGGGCACTCCGCCTCCGCCTCCGCCTCCGCCTCCGCCACCGCCTCCGCCACCGCCACCGCCTCCGCCTCTGCCTCCGCCTCCCCCTCCGCTCGCCGCTCCTCACCTCCCCCCCTCCGCCTCCGCCCTCCGCCTCCTCCTCCGCCTCCAGCCTCCGCCTCCGCCTCCGCCTCCCGCCTCCTCACGCCTCAAGCCTCCCCTCCTCCTCCCCTCTGCCTCCCTCCGCCTCAGCCTCCGCCTCCGCCTCCTCCTCCTCCTCCTCCTCCTCCTCCTCCTCCTCCTCCTCCTCCTCCTCCTCCCTCCTCCATGGTGGCAGGACGTCTGATGGGAGCCCCTTCCAAATGAAGCCCGCAAATGATGTTACGAATCCGCCCGGGTCACTCGAGCCTTGTATCTGTCGTCACGTCTGGGCACCCGAAGCTGGAGTCTTCGGGACGCCTCGAGCGGGAGTCTCGTCTGTGAGTGGAATGCGAGGAAGTCTAAGGCGGGAGCCCCCTCCCTATGGGGCCCACAGATCACAAGTTGAACCCGAGCGGCTTATTCGACATATGTAAATGTCGTCACGTTATGGGGAGGCTTGAATCCCGAGGAAGTCTCAGGTGGGGGCCCTGTCGATGAGTGAATTGCAAGGATGGGATGTCTCAGGCGGGAGCCCCCTCGTTATAGGGCCCACTGATTAGGTTACGAATCCGAGCGGGCAATTCGGAACATGTACGGCCGTCACTTGTTGGTCCCCGAAGCTTGAACCTTGAGGGAGTCTTTGGCTGGTGGCCTTCTTTGCGACGAAACTGCAAGGAAGTCTCAGGTGGGAGCCCCCCTCCCTATGGGGCCCTCAGATCATGTGACTAATCCGAGCGGGCCCTTCGAAACCTGTAGCTGTCGTCACGTTGGGGCCTCCGAGGCTTGTGTCTCGAGCGGGGGCCTTGTCTAAGAGCGAAATGCGAGGAAGTCTACTGGGAGACCCGTCCCTATGGGGCCAGACCATGTTACTAATCCGAGCGGGTCATCCGAAACTTGTAACTGTCGTCAATGTGGGTGGCCCGATGTTAGACTCTTGAGGGAGTCTCAGACGGGGGGCCTTGTCGATGAGTGAATTGCAAGGACGCCTCAGGCGAAGCCCACTCAGTCTGGGGCCCGCAGATCATGTTACTCACACGAGCAGGCACTTCGAAACCTGTAACTGTCATCGCGTTTGGGTCCCCGAGGGTTAAGCCTGGTGGGCGCACTTAGCTCCAGATCCTTTGTCAGGTGTGTCAGCATCGGCCTACCACTAATCTGGCTGAGTATCGCCACCATATGTGTATACATATACAAATGTAAACTAACAGACACACACACACACAAACACACACACATAGATATGTACATATATATATATATATATATATGCTACCGTGGTATCTGGCCAATGGTCCTGCGCCTACCGCCGCGATCACGCGTAATTCAGTAGATGTGTTATTCGGCGGCAGTCCAACAGCTTGACTTTGTAACCTGATCATGTTCCTCCTGCTCCTCGTCCTCCTCCTCCTCCTCCTCCCCTCGTCCTCCTCCAGACCTCTCCTCCGGAATCCCATTTCCAGTACAGATCACTATTCCCTGTCGCACCTCCCAGTCGTGTCAGCAGGGCGGGCCAGGCGCTTCGCCTGAGACTTCCTAACCAATTGTGGTCCTGGAACTTGAAATTTGCATCAGTTTCCAAGATGGAAGGCGGGTGGCTTTCAAACTGTGGATCTCGCCCTGGCGTCGCGCACGGATAGGGGGAGGCGCCTCTTCAACATGTGGCTCTCGTTTCTTTTAAATAGCAACATATTCAAGGATGAAGGACGGTTCCTTTCAAACTGTGGCTCTCGCCAACGCGACGCACGCTCTCGTCTCAAAAGTTCGCAGCAGCTTCAAGGACTCGTATGCCTGGAGTCCCAGGAACGGCGTCCTGTCAGGATTTAGGATTGTCAGGACGCGACAGACACGTTGATGCGCGGTGTTGAGATCTTAAACACCGCGAATGGCGTTCTGGCGCGAGACGTAACGGTCACGATGATTCGCGGCGTTGAAAGCCCCAGAACTGGGGACTCTCAGACGATTGTCTTCAAATGGGACGGTTCCCCCTATATACTTGCATTGTTGTAGGTATATGTGAAAAAGAAACCTGGAGGGAGGGTTATTGAGTCATCGTCTATGCGTCTTGCATTTGCACTGGTCTATCTTTCTCCTCCTCCTCTGGATCCACATCCCTCCTTCTTCCTCCCACACCTCCTGAAGCGAGGAGGAGAAAGGTGGGAGGAGGGAGTCGGAATGTGAGAGGAAGAAGGTCGGAAGAGGAGGTAAGAGGAAGGAGGAGGGTGTGGAAACCGCCTCCTCCCCCTCCTCCTCCTCCTCCTCCTCCTCCTCCTCTCTCCTCCTCCTCCTCCTCCATCATCATCATCATCATCATCATCAATCATCATCATCATCATCATCATCATCATCATCTGCATCATCATCATCATCATCATCATCATCATCATCATCATCATCATCATCATCATCATTCATCATCATCATCATCATCATCATCATCATCATCATCATCATCATCATCATCATCATCATCATCATCATCATCATCATCATCATCATCATCATCATCATCATCATCATCATCATCATCATCATTCATCATCATCATCATCATCATCATCATCATCATCATCATCATCATCATCATCATCATCATCATCATCATCATCATCCATCATAATCATCATTATCATCATCATCATCGTAATCATCATCATCATCATCATCATCATCATCATCATCATCATCATCATCATCATCATCAGCACCATCATCCTCTCTACCTCCCGTTTCCTCTCAACCTGCACTGCAGAAAGCACCAGAACCCCTCAGACTCATTCATCCTCCCGCATCGTTTCCTTGCTCCTCCAGAATCCTTATGTTTTTGAGTTTCGGATGGGTCCCCACTTCATGG
>CAUYUJ010016865.1:78771-81271 GCA_963575745.1 Prorocentrum cordatum | reverse complement strand
ACTACTACTACTACTACTACTACTACTACTACTACTACTACTACTACTACTACTACTACTACTACTACTACGACTACGACTACTACTACGACTACTACAACTACGACTACGTCTACGACTACTACTACTACTACTACTCCTACTACTACTACTACTACTACTACTACTACTACTACTACTAGTATTACTACTAGTAATATGGTTACTACTGCTACGACTAATGTCACACTGGGGTGTGGACTGTGAAGTTTGGTTGGGTTTGGGTTGGGGTGTTGGTTTGGGTTTGGCGTTGCGTCGGCAGTCCGGTACCTTGGGAACTCAATCTATATACATACACAAGTAATGGAAATACAATGTGTTGGAAACCCAAGACGTTGGAACACAAGAATCTCAGCCAGTGTTGACTCAACATAAACAAAAGGACCAGAGGAGGACGAGAGAAGAATGTAAGGAGGACGAAAGGAGAACGGGAGCAGGACGGGAGAAGGACGGGCTGAGCAACATCGAACAAATGCAAGCAAGCAAGCGGAAGCAAGCAAGCGCAAGCGAGCATAGGCATAGGCATGAGCATCGGCGTAGGCATAACGGGGAAGGCATAGGCATAGGCATAGGCAGATGCATCGGCATACCCACAGGAATTAGGGGGGCATAGGAATTAGGGGGGGACGGACCAATTAGCAGGGTTTGGGTAAAAGCTCATATAGTGCAAGCGAATTTGGGGAATATCTTCGGAACGCCATTTATTGGAAACCCAAGTGCATTTGAAACCCAATATACATAGGTGGCGACCATTAGAGAAGTGTGACCTACATAAAACCCAAATAATGCGCTCGCGCTCTTATACCAGACGCCCAACCAATATACCACCCATACATGGGCATGTGCTACCGCTAAGCCCTGCTGAGCTTGGCTCAGTCCTGCTAAGCTCCGCTACGACCTGCGAAGCACACTTTGCTCAGCGTTGCTAAGCCCCGCGAAAACTTGGCAAGCCCAGCGACGCCCTCCCTAATCCTGGTAAGCCCTGCTACAAGCATTGGGAAGCCCTGCGAAGCCCTGGTAAGCCCTGCTCAGCTCTGCCAAGCTCTACCCAGCCCTGCTAAGCTATGCTAAGCGCTGTTAGGCCCTGCAAAGCCCCGCTAAGCCCTGCTCAGCTTTCGAAGCCCTGTTAAGCCTTGATAAGCCTTGCAGAGCCCTGCTCCGCCCTAGCTAAATTCTTGTAAACCCTGCTCGGTAAGCCCTGCAAAGCCCTGTCTAAATTCGGGCTAGCCCTGGTAAGCCCCACCCAGCTCTGCCAAGCAGGGCTAAATCCTGCTAGCCATTGGTAAGCATGTCTAAACCCTGTCTGGTACGTCCTGGTAAATCCTGGTGAACCCTTGTAAGCCGTGGTAAGCCCTGCTAAACCCTGTTAAGCCATGCAAACTCAGCCCTGCTGTCAGCACGGGTAAGCTTTGCTAGCCCCTGCTAAGCCCTGCCACGCCCTGCTCAGCCTGAGTAAACCATGCTAAGCTCTGCTCGGCTCATTCAAGCCTTGCAAAGCTTGGCTCAATCCAGCTAAGCCCTGCAGGGCTCTGGTGAGCAATGCGCCGCCATGCTAAACCCTGGTCTGCCATGCGAAGCCCAGGCACGCCCTGCTAAGCGTCGCACTGCCCTGCTTTTCCTCGGCAAGCCTTGTGAAGCCCTACTGCGCTCTGATAGCCCTGCTTAGCCCTGCCCAGCTCTTTCAAGCCTTGCTAAGTTTCGCTGTGCCCTGCTAAGCCCCAGTCAGCTGTGATAAGCCCTGCCCTGATGTGCCCTGCTAAACTCTGGTAAGCGGTGGTAAGGCCTGGTCAGCTATTCCAAGGTTTCCCTTGACCCTGCCAAGCCTTCCTGACCACTGCTGGACACGTGGAGGCCGTGTTAAGCCCTTGCAAGCACTGCTAAGCCGTGGTGCCTGCTGGGGTTTCGATGGGCTCCCCAATTGACTCCAGGAGCGACGGTTTTGGAGCCGCACAGGAAACCGATTGGAACCCCATCTGGAGCCTCCCTGATGAAACCAAACAAGGCCACTGGGTTCCAACAGGAGGCCTTCCAGATGGCATCCAATACGGGGCGCATGTGTATCCAATCAGAGGCCTTCCCGTGTGAATCCAATACGAAGCTTGTTGGGACCCAAACTGGACCGCACTGGATCCTCATAGGGCCCCTATTAAATTCCGATCGTTGGCCGCTTCTCATAATAGAAGTAGTCGTCGTCGTACTGGTAGTAGGAGTCGTGGAAATAGTAGTAGTCGTCGTCTTCGTCGTCGTCGACGTCGTCGTCGTCGTGACATTACTAGGCGTAGAGATAGTAATCGAAGTAATAATAGTAGCAACAGCACTGGCAGCAGCAGTGGCAATAGTAATAGTACTCGTCGTCGTCGGCATCGTCCCCGTCGCCGTCCGATCAAAAGAAGCAATGGAAACAGTGGCAGTGGCATGTGTAATAATGGTGGAGGTAGTAGTGGTGGAAATAATAGCATCA
>CAUYUJ010016865.1:66271-76271 GCA_963575745.1 Prorocentrum cordatum | reverse complement strand
CATCGGCGGTCCTTCTCCCCCCTCCCACTCACTCCCGTTCCCCATCCCCCTCCCACTCCCGTCGCGGCGACGGCGACGGCGACGGCGACGGCGACGGCGACGGCGACGGCGACGATGACCATGACGACGACCATGACGACGACGACGACGACGACGACGACGACGACGACGCCGACGGGGGACAACGCGAGAATCATCCGACAACTTCCCAAGGACGAATTTTTTTTTCGGAAACTCTACAGAAGCTCGTCCGGGCTCTGAAGAGCTGTCTTCAGCACTTTTAAGAACATAGAGCACCAGTACACCAGAGCACAGAGCGCTTAAAAGCGCCCTTAAAAAAAAGGCGTGAAACAAAAACGCCCTTACAAGGTCTCGAGAGCGCTCTCAAAACTTCTTAAGCGCTCCTAAGACCTCGTACGAGCGCTTTTCTCACTTCCCCCGTTCGCTCGCCGCCGACAGGAGGCCCCGCGCGGAGCCAGTCTACGTCGGATCCACGTCGGCTGCACGCCGGTCGGGATTACGTCGGAGTCGCGTCGAGCTCACGTCGGACTTACGTCACCGCATCCCCGCACGAACGCCGACCACGACTTTACGGGGAGGGCGTGTGGACTGGGTGATGCATTTGTTGCGAGCCGTGCGAAGCCTCGGAAGCTTTCCTCGTAGCGCTGGGACCACCACCGTGTCCGCGCCGCGCGGACTTGCCGCAGGAGCGGGCCAACCACGGCGAGCCAGCCGACATCGACTGAAACCGACAGGCCACAAGCGGTCCAGAAGGGCGCAGCGACGCGGCAACGATGCAACAACCGACCGAGCCGCGACCGAAGATGACCGACTGCACTGCAGCGCAGCCGAACCGACCGAACCGTGCGCACCCATGGGCGAATCTGACGCACGGCAGAAGGGGGGGAAGTTGGCGGCGCGCACAAGGGGGTGGGGGAAGGGGGGAGGGCTTCTTAGAAGCAGGCTGCTTCTTAGAAGGCGCCGGCCTTACCTCTATAGATAGGGCCCGCGCCTTCTAAGAAGCAGGGGTGCTTCTAAGAAGCCCCCCCCCCTCCCCCCACCCCCCTCTGCGCGTGGCCGAGAGGGGGAGGGGAGGACTGGGTATGCAGGATGAGTCAGCATCGAATCAAAACATCAGATCGGTGTGGAATGTGCATCGCGCTGGGCTGCACCGGCGCTGCGCCAGCATCGAAGCGGATCGGCCGCGCCCGAAGATGTGCACACCAACGCGGCGTGATGCCAGCAGCAGGCCGCATCGGACCATCGGAACACTGAAATGGGAGCGGGCGGCCGAGTGCTCCCGATAAGAACCCCCTGGGGATAATAAAGATCGGGGGTCTGGCGGGGATAACCAACGATTTTCCCGGCGAAGGTGGTGATGATGCTGATGATGATGATGATGAGGATGATGATGATGATGATGATGATGATGATGATGATGATGATGATGATGATGGTCCTGGGCGCTCGTGTAGACTGACCTTGTAGATCTTGGCACAAGACTGACTCGAGAGATCTCGAGTCTCGTGGCTACAACTTGCCTGCTCGAGAAATGCATGCCACACGTTCCTGACTGGGGAACGGCTGAGAAAGTGAGAATCCCATGGCCCTGCCGCACGTTCGTGAGTTGGGAAAGCTGAAATGGTGAGAATCCCATCGCCCTGCCACGCGCTCGTGATTGCGGAAGCTGAAATGGTGAGACCACCATTGCCATGCTCAACGTTTTGATGCTGTTGCTTGTCAACATAAGGTGATAATAACTTCGATTCGCAACTTCCCCCGGTGATTATCAGGTTCGGCCTCCGCGCCCCTCTCCACAATTAAATCCGATTGACACGGGATTAACCAGATACAGGGGGAAAGGGGGGGGGTACATTACTATCTGGGGCAGTTGGTTTGAACCAGTCAGATCGATATCGAATCGATCGATCGGGTCGGGATAGGCCCCGAAATCACGAACAAACAGCACACGCACATGCCCATAGGGAGGTCGGAGGGAAGACTGACGATGGGTACGGGTGCGGGTTGTCGGACTCATGGGGAGGCTCCCATTCGAGCGGGGGTGCCGTCCGACAGCACGCACCCATAGTCCCGTCCGTCCCCCCATGGATATGAGTGTGCTTTGTGCGTCCGTCATGAAGGGGAGGACTGGACATGTGGGCGTGCTGAGGGCACCCGAGGCACCGCCGTTGGGTATGCCCACCACACTGCAGCTGGAAGAGCGGCACGTGCCGCGCGCGGCCGTGTACGGGTAGGACGCCGCGTTGCACACGGCAGTCTGCGAGCCGTACTGGAGGGCCAGCTCGACGTTGCCGCCGCCGCAGCCCCTCATGCCCTGGGGAGGACTGCGGCAGGATGGGGGCAAATCCAGACGAGGATGGATCAGGAACCTCCGAGAGCGAGCGGATCTGGAAGAAGTATCGGACGCCGCGGCCGTTCCAGAGCACGCCAGAAAGCTTCGAGAGCGTTCTGGAAGGCTCATCCTGGCGCAACCACCAAGCAGGCGCCCCGCCAATCATCCCTGATGCCCTGCTCGGACGCTCTCCCGCGCGGCTGCCCAGAACACCGCTAGCCTTCTGCGGCCGCCGACATCCTCCCTCCCACATCCACCCCCCTCCCTCCTCCCTCCAACCATCTCTCCTCCTCTTCTTCCTCCTCCTCCTCCTCCTCCTGCTCCTCCTCTCCTCCTCCTCCTCCTCCTCCTCCTCCTCCTCCTCCTCCTCCTCCGTAGCCGGCTTGGCTCGAGGCTCAGACGCGCGGGCGCCCTCGCCTGTAGGGCCCGCCGTGCCTGGGCTCACGCGCGTCGGTCCTGCCGGCTGGCTCGGCCGCCCGCGCCATGCCGCCATGCCTGCTGCGTGGCCCTCGGCGCCTCTCCGACGCCCCCCCTCGCTGCCATCCCCTGATGGCCTGCCCCTCCAGGGGCGCCGCCGTCGCCGCCGCCCCCGTTCGGGCCGCCCCCATCAGGGCGCCTGCGGCCAACGGAAGGCGGCGTCGAGAAGGCGGAAGGGGCAGGCGCATGTGTCCGCGGCCGTCTGCGCGTACTGCACCGCCGAGGCGGCGGCTTCCAAGCCCAACAACACGGTGGGGTGCTACGAAGTTCCGGGCACACACACACACACACACACACACACACACACATACACGCACGCACGCACGCACGCACGCACACGCACGCACGCATGCGCACGCACGCACGCACGCACGCACGCACGCAAGCGCGCGCACACACACACACACACACACACACACACACACAGACACACACAGACACACACACACACACACACACACACACACACACACACACACACGCGCACACGCACACTCACACACACACACACACACACACACACACACACACACACACACATACACACATATACACATACGCACAATCACGGGGATGCCAATCCCACCAGCCCTTTGGGCGTGAGTGGTTTAGCGAGCTCTCTCTGTTCTCAACCCCCCTTCTTCCCCTTCGGGGAGGGGTTTACCCCTCCCCCTACCCCCTCCCCCTGGGCCTGGAGAGGTCCCTCCGCGGGTCGTTGGAGGGGTCATTTTCGACTCCTGGGAGGGCTAAAAAACGACACCCCTCACGAGGATTCTGGCCCCGACGGGGGGGGGGAGAAAAAATGCTCTCCTCTTCTTTGAAGCCAAAATCATTGATTTTACTACGGTTTTGGCCCCATGTTGGCCTTCTGAGGGGGCAGCGCTAATTAAAGCTCCCTTCTTCTTTCAAGCCAAAACCATTGATTTTACAAAGGTTTTGGCCCCATGTTGCCCTTCTGAGGGGGCAGCGCTAATTAAAGCTCCCCTCTTCTTTGATCGATTTCCTCCAAGATGGCCCCAAGAAGCGTCCAGGAGGCACCAAGAGGCCCCAAGATGGCCCCAAGAGGCCCCCAGGAGGCCCCCAAGAGGCCTCCAAGAGGCCCCCAAGATGCCCCCAAGAGGCCCCCAAGAGGCCCCAAGAGGCTCCCCCGAGGCACCCAAGACGCTCCTGGAAGCCCCTGGGGCCGCCAAGAGGCCCCCAAGACGCCCCAAACGGCCTCCAAGAGGCTCCCAAGAGGCCCGAAGAGGCTCCCCCAAGGCACCCAAGACGCTCCTAGAAGCCCATGGGGCCGCCAAGAGGCCCCCAAGACGCCCCAAAAGGGGACGAGGTGCCCGAACGCCTCACGCCACGAGGAGCCCGAACGACTCACACCAGGACGAGGGGCCCGAACGACTCACACCACGAAGAGCCCGAACGACTCACACCAGAAGGAGGGGCCCGAACGACTCACACCAGGACGAGGCGCCCGAACGACTCACACCACGAGGAGCCCGAACGACTCACACCACGACGCGGGCCCCGAACGACTCACACCACGAGGAGCCCGAACGAGTCACACCAGGAGGAGGGGCCCGAACGACTCACACCAGGACGAGGGGCCCGAACAACTCACACCACGAGAAGCCCGAACGACTCACACCAGGACGAAGAGCCCGAACGACTCACACCACGAAGAGCCCGAACGACTCACACCAGGAAGAAGGGCCCGAACGACTCACACCAGGACGAGAAACCCCAAACGACTCAAACCACGAGGAGCGCTTTCTCTCCCTCCTCCTCCGCCTCGTCCTTCTCCCGCTCCCCCCACAAGGAGGATGTACAAGGAGGCGGGAGGAAGGAGGAACAGGGGAGATATGCGGGGCCAAGCGGACACACGCCTGAAAAACACGACTGTCGGCATGATTCGCAAGAGTTGCTGTTGTGAGATGGGCTGGTGGGGATACGCGAAGCGTAAAGAATTACTCCCGACCTCAACTGTAGTGCACTCGCGGGCTGCTTCATCGTCTACCCCTGGCGGTGTTCCGCCTACCTGGAATGCAGCAGTGTGCTGGGCATCTACACGGGGCTGCCGATCGCCTACGACAACTACCTCTGCTGATACGGCAGCGCGTTCTCTGGCGCAGGCGGCGGCTTCCAGGGTCAGCATCACGGCAGAAAACCACGAAATCCCAGGCATGTGCACGGGGTAATCGTTCGCCAACCCAGGCCGATACGGCAGCGCGTCTCCGGCACAGGCGACGGCTTGAAAGCCCAGCAACACGACGGCTTGCTACGAATGCTGTACCTACACGGGGCTTCCGATCGCCTACACCATGCCGCTACGGCGGCGCGTCCCGGCGCAGGCGGCGGCTTCCAAGCTCAGCATCACGGCGGAGCGGAATGTAACGATGTTCTGGGCATATCTCTGGGATGTCGCTCTCATTCGCTCTCATTCGTGCTCAGCTGCCACGCAACGGCGGGTTACTTCGACGACCACCTCAGCCGGTATCCCTCCACGCTGGACTGAACCAAGGTGCGGGCACCAACACGTCGTCATTTGGGCTTCGGTTTTGCTTTCGGTGCCCCCATGCCCTATCTCGTCAGTTACGGCACGGTCTGACTGTCTACAAATTCCGTGTGATCTTGGCAGTTGTACTGATTTTCATGAGCCTTCTCTCACCGTGGGTCGCCCTCTCTTCTCTCCCGTGTCAGGCAGCTCAATTATGGCTTCTCTCAGCGGGTCGCCCCCACTGCCCGCTCGCGGCTGGCTGTGCGCTGGCCTGTGCAGTGCGTGCCGCCTTCAGATTCACTCGTCGCGGGTCGCCCCCCCCCCTTCGCACTCCAGCTCTTCGTCGGCCTCTGACGCTGCTGACCCTGGGTCTTGCGAGGCCGCCTGCCCCGGCAGCCTCGTATTTCTGCCCAGGCTGCCCCATTCGCTCGAAGCTTACAGGCCGTTTTTCCCCCCCGCTCCAGGGTCGCTTGCACGTTCACTGTACATTCGGGATTCGCCCATACGGTTCGAGCTGTTGCTCAAGCCGCTCCTGTCTTTGCACTGACGTCAATGTACTCCACTGTGGCTCTTCTGTTCGCTCCGGCGTCGCTCCTTTCCCCTTCGACCTGGGTTGGCGCCAGCCCGTCTAGGTGTTCGAGCCTCCCCCGTGTTTCAGCAGTTGCTTCGCAGTGGTGGTGGCTCCCACCCTTTCTGGTGGCTTTCGTCTACGATCAGGCGCACGTGAGAGATGTTTACGCCGCGCAGCCCGCCATTCGCAGCCTCTTCCAGCACTGAGCCGTCTCGGAACACCAGATTCGCCCCAGTCCCTCGCTCGACGACGGACGACCCACCTCCTCCCTCCCTCCCCCCTCCCCCGTCCCCCATCCCTTCCTGGCCGAGCAACGACATATGTACATGTACGCCCTCCGCGGTCTTGCCTGCACGAGCGTCCGCGTTGACACTCACTCCCAGGGAACCTCACCGCGTACGTGTACATATGTTCTTGGCCTCTGGCTTCCCTTTCCTCCTCCTTGGGTTCCGGGCGCGAGCGGCCCGCCACGTCCGCCTCGGCATCGGACCCCCTCCGCGCGGGAGCCCTGGCCGCGGCCGCGGGGAGGTTCCCACCCCGCACCTCCGCGCCTCGGCGGCGGAGGCTCGGCTGCGCGGCCAGGGCCGGCCGCCGCCCTCGGAGAGGCGACGCCGCGGCGCTGGCCCTTGCGCGCGGCCCAACCAGCCGAGGCGCCCCGCCACCACAGGGCCCCCGGCCTCGCGTGCCTCCTCGTGATCCTGCTGATGTCTGAGAGGCGCCTGTGGCCCCGCCCCCGATGCCGTCTCCCCAGGCGGGGCTGGCCGCCTCCGGCCCATTGCGTTCCGCGGACGTACCCGGCATGTCTCCCTCAGTCTCCAGCGATCCCCAGAGCCTTTTTTGTCAGCCTGCCCAACCGGAGAACGAGGAGGAAGAGGAAGAGGAGGAGGAGGAGGAAAAGGAGGGGGGGAGGGGGACGAGGAGGAGGAGGTAAGGTAAGGTAAGGTAAGGTAAGGTAAGGTAAGGTAAGGTAAGGTAAGGTAAGGTAAGGTAAGGTAAGGTAAGGTAAGGAAAGGTAAGGTGAGGTAAGGTAAGGTAAGGTAAAGTAAGGTAAGGTAAGGTAAGGTAAGGCAAGGTAAGGTGAGGTGAGGTGAGGTGAGGTGAGGTGAGGTAAGGTAAGGCAAGGCAAGGTAAGGTAAGGTAAGGTAAGGTAAGGTAAGGTAAGGTAAGGTAAGGTAAGGTAAGGTAAGGTAAGGCAAGGGAAGGTAAGGTAAGGTAAGGTAAGGTAAGGTAAGGTAAGGTAAGGTAAGGTAAGGTAGGGTAAGGTAAGGTAAGGTAAAGTAAGGTAAGGCACGGTAAGGTAAGGTAAAGGTAAGGTAAAGTAAGGTAAGGTAAGGTAAGGTAAGGTAAGGTCAAGCTAGCCAGCTCGAGCGAGTCAAGCATGGCATGCCCAGTCCCACCCGCCCTCCCACAACATAAGAAGCAAAGCTGGCACAACTGGGGGCCGAAGTCACACCGGCCAGCCGGTTTGGTACAGCTGATGCGGCCGCGATGGCGGTTGCCGACGGGAACTGGCGAGCGCGTGTTGAATGCCGCGCACGCATTGCCAGACGAGTCGAGAATGGCCCGGTACACCGCAGGAAGCCAGAGGTGGCCGGAGGAAGCCCGACGGTCTGACAGGACACCCCAAAGCATTTTTGTGAAAAAGCATTGGGTTTTTGATGTTTTTATGTTGAAATGCTTGCAAACACACGGTGTTCGGTAGGATTCTGACATGAACGCGCGAGTGTGCTCTTTGTGGTATTTTTTGCACAGGATTCGCGGCCTGGGTGCATGACAGAGCATCGCGAGTGCACCGCGCGATGACGTGAAATCGCTGGATTTGACCGAATTCTTAAGATTCCTATGGTTTTCCTATGATTTCAGCAAGAGAGCCCGGGCGGGAAATTTGTACAATTTTTGTGAAAAAGCATTGGGTTTTTGATGTTTTTATGTTGAAATGCTTGCAAACACACGGTGTTCGGTAGGATTCTGACATGAACGCGCGCGTGTGCTCTTTGTGGTATTTTTTGCGATGGATTATCGCCGTGGACGACAGGACGTCCATGTCGAGAGGAAAAAATAAGAAAAATGTTGATTTTGTATTGTTTTTTACAGGTTAGGATGGGACCCCCCGGATGCGGCCCCTAATGGCCGGCCTGAGGGGGGAGTAGGAGTATATTCTAATAAGGAATAAGGATAAGGATAAGGTAAGGTAAGGTAAGGTAAGGTAAGGTAGGGTAAGGTAAGGTAAGGTAAGGTAAGGTAAGGTAAGGCAAGGCAAGGTAAGGTAAGGCAAGGTAAGGTGAGGTGAGGCGAGGTGACGTAAGGTGAGGCAAGGTGAGGTGAGGCGAGGTGAGGTGAGGTGAGGTGAGGTGAGGTAAGGTCATGTAAGGTAAGGTCAGGTAAGGTAAGGTCAGGTAAGGTAAGGTAAGGTAAAAGGTAAGGTAGGGTAAGGTAAGGTAAGGTCAGGTCAGGTCAGGTCAGGTCAGGTAAGGTAAGGCAACACAAGGCAAGGCAAGGCAAGGCAAGGCCAGGCCAGGCCAGGCCAGGCCAGGCCAGGTCAGGTGAGGTCAGGTCAGGTCAGGTCAGGTCAGGTCAGGTCAGGTCAGGTCAGGTCAGGTCAGGTCAGGTCAGGTCAGGTCAGGTCAGGTCAGGTCAGGTCAGGTAAGGTTAAATAAGGTAAGGTAAGGTAAGGTAAGGTAAGGTAAGGTAAGGTAAGGTATGGCGCTCTGGAGGGTGCCCCAAAGCAGCAGCAACAGCAGCAGCAGCTCCTGCGGAGGCTATAAACTAAAGGTTCTCCCGCGAGTGAATACGGATGCAGGGCCGAGAATCGAGTGAAACAAGATCCCGCGGCTTACCAGAACGACCCTGCGGGCTCTCTGCGCCCCCCCCACGGGTCCCACCTCTTCCTCCCCCAACTGAGGCGAGCCTGACAGGGTGGCCCGTTAGCGGAGGGCGACGCGCTCTCCGAAGCTCGGGAAAGTCGGGGGCCGGCAGTCTGGCGACGTCGGGTCCTCGCGAGACTCCCCACCAGAAGGGCCTGGTGATTGTGAACCGAACAAGAGCGCGCTCGATTGCAGCGCTGCGTGCTGCACATCATGCACATGCACGTGCACAACTACATTATGTTGTCATGCCGTTCTCTCCAGAACAGCACGCACGATAGTGAGAACTACGCCAAACGCGTGCCCCCTCTCTTCGATGTGTTTTCTCTTCGGTTCCCAAGGAGCAGGGGGGCGTTCCCGTCACCGCCCATGAACAGGAGGAAAGGGAGGGAGGCAACAAGGAAGAGGCACTCATCCACAATATCTGGAATAATACTTGAATGCTCTGCAATATGCAACGTCTACAGACATCCACATTTGCACAGCGAAACCAATATCCTGTCTTGTATCTCGAGAGCGCATTCGGGTCTGCAGTCCCCTCAAAGCAATGCCATCATCCGAGAATGTCATATACTCTGTCCGCCAAACAACCGATCTTCTTTGGAAGTCGCTCCGCCGATTGATACACTATGGTGTGTTTGACCTTTCCCCCTTTCACTTTGAGCTTGTTCTTCTCTGTAATAGTTCCCCCATAACGATCCAAATGAATCCCTCTTGTCGATTGCCAGAAGAGACGGCGCATTGATCCTCTGTTGCCGCGCCTGACGGGAGCTCGAAAGGCTCGACACTGCAACCCTGCCAATAATCAACTGGAAATGCCAAACAATCGTCTGCCGATATCAAAGCAGGTCCATATGTGATCTGTTCCGTTTCCACAGCGGTCGATATATTTATGTTTATATATATAGAGAATGCGGCGGCAAACGGTGGCGGAAATCCATCCGACCGATAAACCGATCAACCGGTAAAAACGAATCGGTTTATCGGTATATCGGCAGAACGACCGATAAACCGATATGATTATATCGGTCTATCGGTGAATCTGCCGATAAACCGGTAAACCGATAAACCGTCTCATCGCAATCGTGTACGAATCTCAGCGCAGGATGGCTTGATCAATCCCACCAGCCCTCTGGGCGTCGGTGGTTTAGAGCGTTTCCTCTTCCACCCCTCCTTCTTCCCCTTCGGGGAGGGGTTTACCCCTCCCCCTACCCCCTCCCCACTGACCTGGACAGGGGGGGCCGCGG
>CAUYUJ010016865.1:33771-61271 GCA_963575745.1 Prorocentrum cordatum | reverse complement strand
AGGGGTGCACGGCGTGCTGGACGTTTCAGGTTTTGGTTTTGGTTCTTTTTCTAAAAGAACTCCCCAGTGGGCTTCGGCCCGTCCCGCCGGCCACCCGCAAATTTCCCAAAACCCATCCCTCAATGCCCCAAAAACGGCCGTTTCGCTCGGGACATCCTCAACAAATCGCGAAGATGGCCCAAGATGGCCTCCAAGTCCGCCCGAGATGGTCCAAGACGGCCTCCAAAACGGCCCAAGAGAGTCCAAGACGGCCCAAGACGGCCCAAGAGGCCCCCCCAGAGGCCTCCCAGACGGCCCAAGAGGCCTCCAAGAGGTCCTCCAGGAGAGTCCGAAGAGGCCAAAATCATTGATTTTCCCTTGGTGTTTGAAGGATTTTGGCATTTGCGCCTTTTCGGCTCTCCGACGGCTCAAGACGGCCCAAGAAGCCCCCAAGATCGCCCAAGAGGCCCCCAAGAGAGCCCCATGATGCCCAAGTGGCCTCCAAGATGGCCCCTAGAGGGCCCCAAGAGGGCCTCCAAGATGGCCCCTAGAGGGCCCCAAGAGGGCCCAAGAGGCCTCCAACACGCCCAAGATGGCCTCCAATACGCCCAAGATGGCCTCCAAGACGGCCCTGGAGCATTCCAAGCGGGCCCCAAGTCGGCCCATAGAGGCCCCCCAAACGGCTTCCGACGGCTTCAGACGTGCCAGGAACCCACCAAGATGGCCGAAGTTGGCTCGAAGCTGGCCCGAGACGGCCAAAAAAGCCCCAAAGATCGCCCACAGCTTGCCCAAGAGGCCTCCAAGACGGCCAAGATGACCTTCAAGATGCCCACGTGTTCCCCGAAGGCTTTCCAAACCGATTCGGGGAACACGTGGTCCGATAGCTTGGCAGGTCTGGCCTCAACGTTCGGCCACATAGGCGCTTCCAAAAAGGCAGGGGGCGGCGGTGATTCGCCGTAGGCGTCTTCGATAAATGCTGAGTGAGAGGAGGGGAGGGAGAAAGAGAGGAGGGACGAGGGCGAAGAAGGATCACATCACTCGGAGCGCCCCGGATCGGCGGCACTGGCCGAAGGCCACTACAATACATATATATATATATATATGTGTTCGTGCCTTGCTCACGATAAGTGGGTCCATCTGCAATGTCATTCAACGCTGCTTCCAAGTATTTCATTTAAAATGGCAGTTTCTACATGTGTGTCTTTCTCATCTGCCGTCTGAGTCGCGTGCGCTCTGTGCAGAATTCTTAGGGGGTGGGGGGCTCCTGGACGTCCAATGCGGCCGCCGTACTCGGCAGCCGCCGCGGCCATCCCTGGATCAAGAAGAGAACGAGTGCGAAAAGAAAAAATAATGTCGGAATGTGCTGCCTGTGCTTCTCCCGTGGAAGTCGGTTCCAGGACGAATCCCAGGCCGGTGTTTCTGGCCCTGGATCTGTCGGCGGGCAGTTTGTGCGAGTGGGTCGGGCGGAAGCAAAATCCGAAGCCCCTCGCGCCGATTGAGGGGGAGGAGGTGGGGGAGGAGGAGGAGGAGGAGGAGGAGGAGGAGGAGGAGGAGGAGGAAGAGAAAGAGGAGTAGGAAGAGGAAGGAGGTCGGAGGAGGAAGGAGGAGAGGGAAGGAGGATAGGAGTAGAGGAGGATGAGAAGGATGATAGGAGGAGAGGCGGGATGGGGAACATTAAGCAGAGCGGCGCTCAGATTCAGGTTGCTGCTAGCCATCGTTTGCATCCCCTAGCAAATTCGCATTGTGTGTTGTATCGAGGTCCACTCTAGGTTTAGGTCGGGCATGTCCTCCTTCAGGCGGAGTTCGGGTAAAATAAATAATCAACAAATGCCCAAACTAATCAAAAACAGTCGAACAATTGTCCCCTGACTATTTTTCGACTGTTCTGGAAGATTCCTCCTGTAGGGGGACGCGCCCGACTTAAGGCGAATCATCGCTTGCATCACACAGCAAATTCGCATTGCATGCTGCATGTTGCATGAAGTAGGAAGGCGTTTAAAGTAGATTGGGTTCCGTCCGCCCCCTAAGGCAAGACGAAAAAGGTGAAGCCACTCGATCCTTGAAGTAGGAAGGCACTTAAAATAGATTAGAATCTGGGAATCCAGAAATACCTGTGTGAGGGGCTTCTCCGTTCGCGTCGTGCTTTCTTTCCTGCTCGCCTTTCTCTAGCCGCATCCAGCTTCCACTCACCGTTCTCCCGCTCTCCGTCAACAGAGTCCTCTTCCTTGCACATGCCGTGCCAAGGAATTGATTGAACGTCGTCAATACTTCGAAAGGCCTTCCCTTTTCCCTTCCCCGGTGCGGGGGGGGGGGGGGGGATGGACCCGGGGGGTCCGGGGGGGACCCGGGGCCCCCCCCCCCAGATCCGACTCCCCCGGCAGCCTTCGAGAAAGCCCGGAGGGCGTCGCGAGGAGGTTCTCGTCCTCATCCTCCTCCCCCTTCTCCTCCTCTTCCTCCTCCTCCTCCTCCTCCTCCTCCTGCTACATCCTCCCCCTCCTCCTTCTCTCATCATCATCATCATCATCATCATCATCATCATCATCATCATCATCATCATCATCATCATCATCATCATCATCATCATCAAACATCATCATCATCATCATCATCAACATCATCTCATCATCATCATCATCATCATCATCATCATCATCATCATCATCACTCATCAAACATCTCCATCCTCATCCTCATCCTCAACCTCCTCATCCCATCCTCATCCTCATGCCTCATCATCCTCATCCTCAACATCCTCATCATCCTCATCATCCTTGTCCTCTTTCTCCTACTCCTTGCTCCTTCTCACCTCCTCCAACCTCCTCCTCCTATCTCTTCACCTGCGAATCCTCCCGCTCCTCCTCCTCCTCTCTCCCTTCCTCTCCACCTCCTCCTCCTCCACCTCCTCCACCTCCTCCTCCTACATCCTCCTTTCCCCCCCGCCTCCCTCCTCCCCACCTCCCCCTCCTCCTTCTCCTCCTCCTCCTCCTCCCCCTCCTCCTCCTCCTCCTCCTCCTCCTCCTCCTCCTCCTCCTCCTCCTCCTCCTCGTCCTCCCTCTTCCCCCTCCTCCTCCTCGTCCTCGTGCTCGTCCCTGTCCTCCTCCTCCTCCTCGTCATCCTCCTCTTCCTCCTCCTCCTCCTTCGCTTCCTCCTCCCCCTCCGAACCCCTTCGATCAGGGTCGGCGGCACCAGCCGTCAGGCCTCTCCAATACCTGCTTTCAACGACCGAGGTGTATCGATATCCACTCTAGCCCCCCCTCGCGCACACCCCCCTGTGCTCCCCCCCCCCCCCAGAAAGGAGGAGAACTCTGGCCGCACGGTGCACAGAGTGCGGGCATTCGCCCCAGCGAATCGAAGGGGTGGTGGGCAGCACCTGCAGGGGGGATCCAAACAGGGGGGCGCCGGGAGGGAAGCTTCGCTACCCATCGGTCGGAAGAAGTAGGCAAAAGCACGACATTGGAAGGCGTTTATATATATATATATATACATATATATATATATATATTTAAGCACGACATTGGAAGGCGTTGAGAATAGGCTGGGCGCCCGCCCGCCCCCCAAGGGAGGACGGACACTCGAGCATTGAGGCAGTAAGGCGCTTGAAGCAGATTGGAATCTGGGAGTCCAGAAACTGCCTCCTCTTCCTCCTCCTCCCTCCTCCTCCTCCTCTTCCTCCTCCTCCTCCCCCTCCCCCCCTCCTCCTCCCTTCCTCCTCCACCTCCTCCTCCTCCTCACCTCCTCCTCCTCCTCCTCCTCCTCCTCTTCGTCCTCCTCCTCCTCCTCCTCCTCCTGTCAACGACCGGTGGGTACCGGCCTCTGAGGAGCTCAGAACTTAGTCCCCAGCCAGGGTGGATGATCGGGGCCGCGGTGGTGCTTGTCGGCCGTGCGGCCGGGCGGCACAGAAACATGGCCAGTTCTGCTTTTGAGCCGTAAGCCCCAACCTTGTGCCCCCCCCCCAAAAATGAAGGGGCCCCAGCACACACAAATAAATACACACAAATAAAAAGATTCCCCATATTTTCCCATATTGTCTGGGTTTTTGTCTTCCCCACCACTTCCCATATTTTCCTGTAATTTCGACGATTGGTTTTGTCTGTGTGTTGCTTCCCCTCCTGACAAAAAATGGGGGCGCCCCGGGCGGCGCTACGGAGCATGACGCTTCCTCCTGCCGAGTCGATCCGATGCTCGCCCCTCGCTGCCCCCTCTCCCACACTCCCCCCCGTCCACCCCTCCCCTAAAACGGCGCGAAGATCGGGACAAAATCGGATCGGGGTAACTCGAGATCTCTGAGAAGCGGCGGGCTTGGAGGATGTATTGTGGGCGCCGCGGCCGCTCCAGAGCGCTCCGGAACGCTCCGAGGGCGCTCCGGAACGCTCTGGAGCGATTTATCCCGATCCTAGCCCTGTTTTACCCTGACCTTCCAGAGAGCTATTTTTTAGCACTGGAGACCTAAAAACCTAAAAAGATGAGCGAAACAGCCTAAAACCAAGACGTAGAATAGCTTTGGGATAGGTTTTTAAGTCGGGTGCTATTTTTTAGCCCTCCTGGAAGGTCAGGGTATCCTTCCCCCCTCGCCCCAGAGTCCTCGGGCGTGACACAGTCCACGAACTGCTGCTCGCTGAAGTCGACCAGGAGCCCGGTGCCTCCGACATCGGTGCCGTCGTCGCCGCCGCCGGCGCAACGACGTCGTCTTCGGCTTCGGCCGCTGCCGAAGGCGCTCGGACGATCGATCGAGGCTGCTTCTCCTCCTCCTCCTCCTCCTCCTCCTCCTCCTCCTCCCTCTCCTCCTCCTCCTCCTCCTCCTCCTCCTCCTCCTCCTCCTCCTCCTCCTCCTCCTCCTCCTCCTCCGCATCATTCTCATCCTTCTCATCCTTCTCATCTTCATCCTCCTCCTCTCCTCTTCCTCCTCCTCCTCCTCGCGGTTCGATGGTCGAGGCTTCGCTGCCGTCGCCTTCCGCCGGTCGCTCGACCTGCAGGACTCCTCGTCGCCCCGGCAGGCTGCTCACCGGAACGCCCCGGTCGGAACGCACCCCAGGGGAGGCCCAGGGGGCGACCTTCGTGGGCCAGCCCGTCGTGGAGGTCTGCCTTCGTCCTCGCCCGCGAGTCGAGGCGCTGACCTGCCTCGTCGTCGCCGTCGCCGGCGCTGGCGGCGACGCCTGCGCCCCGGAGGTGCTCGGGCGCTGCCGGAGGCTCCGGGATCGCCCCGGCTGGACGCGCGGGCCATCGGGGGAGGGTCCGGGGGCCGGTCTCGAGCGGGATTTTTGATCGATCGGCGGCGTCGTCGTCGAAGTCCACCGAGGAAGCTCAGGTCTCGCGGGCCGTGCCACTCGCCCACTCGAGACAGGACTGTGCTGTCGGGGGCGGGAAAGGTTCGGGAGGTCACGCCGTGACGCCACCCCGGCGGCGCGCTCTGGCGCAGGCCAGCCAAAGGAAATCGAGATTTCACGACACAGGGCTTTGGCTCGCCATGGGCGCGTGCGGTGCGGTTCCGCGCGACGGCTCGTCAAAAACTAGATGCTGCTCCACAGCTACGACTTGCGGGGTAAAAAAAATGATCTCGCGACGATCTACCATTCGCCACGGAAGTGTGTACCGTCTTGTGCGTAGCGGGCTGTTGCGTCACTCAGACATCCTGAGTAACCCACTGTGCACTCAGGAAGTTGGCAGCAGGATCAGTCGTCAAGCCCACCGAGCGAGACGGTCCTGAAGCATCGCTCATGTTCAAATACTGGTCTGTCTTATACTTGTTCTGGTACTTGAAGGCTCCGCTCGTACTGACGTTGGAGTCTGGCTTCCACAACATACTATCGTACGATTCATTGTACTCGGTCAGCGCCACGCCAGGGGGATTCTCCACCAAATTCAGAAACTTCTTGGTCCACTGATTTTGGATCCTCTGGTAGCCGTCACCCGCATCATAAACCCACCACATCATGCTGGTCCACTCTCTAGACTGCGAATCCAAGATGTAGCACTGCACTTCGCACTGTTTGGGGTCGTTTGCGGCATTCAGGTAATAAGTCCCGTCATCTGTCCACGCACATTGCAACCTGCAACTGACACCCCCTGTAGCAACAAAAGGTTCAATGACCCACTGTGCACTCAGGAAGTTGGCAGCCGGATCAGTCGTCAAGCCCACCGAGCGAGACGGTCCTGAACCATCGCTCATGTTCAAATACTGGTCTGTCTTATACTTGTTCTGGTACTTGAAGGCTCCGCTCGTACTGACGTTGGAGTCTGGCTTCCACAACATACTATCGTACGATTCATTGTACTCGGTCAGCGCCACGCCAGTGTGATCCTCCACCCAATTCAGATACTTCCCAGTCCATTGGTTCTGGATCCTCTTGAAGCCATTACCGGCGTCGTGAATAAACCACTTCTCACTGCTCCATGTTGATTCCATGGTGTAGCACTGCACTTCGCGCTGATTGGGGTCGTTTGCGGCATTCAGGTAATAAGCCCCTTCGTCTTTCCAAGCACACCTAAGCCTGCAAGCGACTGGCTCCTCGACTGGCGCACCGCGGCTGACTAGTAGCTGCAACTTTTTCGATTTCGGTTTCTTCTTCATCTCAGCCAATATATCTGCAGAGACGCCCTTCACGCCGTTCACAGCCATGATGAAGTCGCCCTCCTTTAAAGCCTTGTCTGGGTGAGCCTTGTTGTGTTTGCCCACGCTGCCATCCTTGACCCCCTTGATCTTCAGATATTTTGATTCGTGGTGACCGATGTCCAGACCAATTGTGCCACTCGCGTGTGCAACTTCCACTTCGAAAGTCTCTGGTAACTTTGCCCAAGACTTCTTCACTTCTTCCTCGGAGACTGGACCCTGCGGAGGGACCTCGGCATCGGCATCAGTGGCCCGCGTGTCGGTGCAGCAGCTAAACATCGCGCTGCCGCAGGAAGGGCGAGAGATATACTGTTGCCCTGAAGCGAAGGTGCAGAGTTCCCCCTGCCTTCGCGCAGTCCCTCTAAGCAGCTCGAGCCAAAAGAGTCAGAGTCAATGGCTGCGGACTCGAAGTCTACCGAGAAGGAGCCGGAGGAAGGCGAAAGGAAGGCGGAAGAGGACCCTCTGATCCGGGCGCCGTGGAGGAATCACAACAAATGCCTGGGGCCCGATCCTGGGCCCTGGGCATCCCTCGCGGGCCGACATGATCCGAGAGACTCCGCAGAAAGATGGGGTCGAGAGCCGCGGCCGTCATTTTTACGCGACGCTGGGAGTTCGTTCCTATGTTCGGGAGCGGCCGAGAGAAGGGTGTCCACGACGAAGGGTGCAAATCATGACCGGCGGCACGTGCGCGGCCCAACGGGGGGGCCAGGGACGTAACGCCCGAAATGGGTACAGAAAAAATGGGTACAATGCCCAACAGCAATGTTGTCCCAAACCAACAGCTAGGAGCCAGAAAACACACACACACCATCTCCCAGGCTACGACGGCGAAGTCCTCTGGTACAGGGCAGTTCGTGCGTGCATCCGTGGGCCCCGCGCTGTGCGAGACTCGGCGGAGCTGGGAGCTTTGCAGTGCCTGTGGACAGGTGCCATGTGGACACGAGAGAGAAAGTTCCGCCATAGCTTCATTTCGTCGCCTAATTGTCTTGCTTGCTCGGCCATGAGACCCGAGACCCTCGGGCATCGGTGGCTCGACTGCCCCGCGTTGCTTGAAGGCACCGAGGCGGACCCGTTGGACGAGGATACGCGTGAGCACAAGCGTAGGGTCGCTACGCGGGAGCTGATGCGCAAGGAAGTGCTTGAGTCCGCGGATCCCACGTTCTTTGATTCAGTCCAGCACGCTTTCGCGATGCCGCTGGTCCCACCTAGCTCTGAGAGGCCCGACAGAACTCCTGAGCAAATTTTTGAGTGGGGTGATCCTGAGGTTCCCTGGGAAGGCACGGTCTACACGGACGAGGCTGGCCAGGATATGCAAGTTCCCGAAGTTGCGCGGTGTGCCTGGGCGATTGTCCAGCTGGATTCCCAGGGCCGCCCGTCCAAGGCCAGGTTTGGAAGCCTCCCAGGGATCCAGTCGGTGCCCAGAGCTGCCAGGTATGCAGGATACCAAGCCATTCTCGCTTCGCGGCGTGTAACTAGAATCGTGAGCGATCACCTTTCCCTAGTCCAAGAGGGCGAGCGCTGGAGCGAGAGCGAGGTTTCGGCCGCCGCTCGCCACGCCGAGATTTGGCGAGCCATAAGAGCCACGGTTGAGCGGCAGGCCCGACCCCCGCCCCGCTTTGCCTGGACCCCGTCTCACAAAACGGCTGAAGAGGCGCTTAGTCGGGGATTGGGGGTGATGGCCTGGCTGGGGAACGCGTGGGCGGATTTCTTTGCCACTGTGGCGTTGCACGTTGTCACGATCAGCCCCAGTTTCGGTAAAGGCCTGGAACTGCGCCTCGCCGAGGCTGTCAATCGTGCCAGGTTTGTAGCTTGGGCAGGCAAGCGAATGCTGAGCTCGGGACGGTGGGATGGCCCCAAGGACGAGCCCCGTGCACGTAAGCCCCCGCCAAAGCCACCCAGCCTTGCCATTGTTTCTCACGATCTGGCGCCCGATGGAACAGGTTTCAGGTGCAGGAATTGTAACAGAGCAGGGCTTTCGGAAGAGACGATCCGCGGTCTGTTGACCCGCCCCTGTCGGCCTTCCGCCCTGCTCCGAGTTAGAGCCGCGGCCCTTTTGGCGATGAACAGCTCGTCCAGAGCCGAGGAGAACTCTGCTCCCCCCTCGTCTCAGGCTGCCCTGGCCCTGGGTCTGGCGGCCGCGGCAACGGGTGCTGCGACCGCGCGTCGCGACGACTCCCGCGTGTCGCAGGGAAGGCCTGAGCAAGGGCGTGAAGATAGCAGGTCTCCCCGCCGCGAGGGCCGTGCCGCCCCTGCTGCGCGCTCTACCACGGCGAGAGATGGAGGCGGGGGAGGCCCTTCGTTGTCGTCGTCGGAGAGGCGGAGGTGGGATTCGACCGAAGAGCGGCTAGCCGCGTGCACGGCTCGCCTCCTCAGAGCTGCAGAAGGCACACCTGACACTCTTGCCTCCGTCGCCTCGCCTCCCTCTCCTGCGCCACCCTCGGGAGGATTGCTGGAGGCCCCCCTGGAAGTGCAGGTTGCAGGCGTGTTGCGAGAGGGCGACACGACGTGCGAGGAGGCTAGGAGGGCGGGTAATCGTGTGATGCGTACCCGTGAGATGCGCCCTGCCGCTTGCCCCTCGCCCGCAACGGCGCCTGGAGCGGCGCAGCCTGTGGCCGCCGCCCCCGCTGCCCTGCAGATGCAGGGCCAGGACTCCCGAGCTGCCGCCGCCGCTGCTATCGCCGTGGGGACGGGTGGGCGTGGGGAGCGTGATGAGGAGGTCTCGAGTGTGCTTGGGCACGAGATCATCCTGCGCCCGCCTTTCACGGTCTGTCAGAGATGCGGTGCGTACGCCAAGCGGCAAGGGCGGCTTTTGGGAGCCCCCTGCCTTGGTGTCTTCCCCGCCCCTGCGCTGTGCGCCAACCCCGCGGAGCGGGAAAGGGCCAAGCGCGGAGTGGCGAAGCTCCACCCCGTGACTGGAGCCCCCCTCGCCGCTGGTCTGGTTTAGACCCCAGGTCCTCTGGTCGCGGGCGAGGCGTGCAGGCTCTGCCTGCCTCTGGTGCGGTCTGGCGACCGCCTCTTTGCTCTGGCCCCCCTTTGGGGTCTGTAGAGTTGCCCTGCAGGCTCGGCCTGCTCTTGCGCGCGGTCTGGGGACCGTGTACTGTGCTCTTGGAGCCTGGAGTGGCCCCAAGTGCCCTCGGCCCTAGTAGCCCGTCACAAGTACAGGGCCGTGTTCGACCACGGACGCGGTCTCCTTGACGAGCGACACAGACAGGAATTTCACACAAAGGGTTTTGGCACCACCAACGGCGCAACGCATGTGCGCACATGCCACTGGATCCCCAGCCATCCGAGCCAGGGTTGACGCACGGCCGTGCTCTAGGATGCAGTTGACATGTATGGTGTGGCAAGGCTGTCGGCGGAGACGAGATCCCAAGATCCGCTACCAACAAACACTCCATTGTGGTTTGGCACAGCCAAACCACCGTGCAACGTCAGTTTGTTCATCCGTTGACAGCAGCACGCGTGGCGGCAGCTGAACGCAATAGCGCGCGTGGGCATGCAGGGCCGGCGATGCGGCTGGCCAGCTGCCAGCGCGACTTTGGCAGAAGAGCCGAAATCCACGTAGGATCGTTTTGGGCGTGGTACCCGGCGCAGCTGCATCGCACTTCCAGGCGCCGCGGCCTTGCGACTGTAGCACCAGACCCCGCGCGTTCCTCGAGGCGGGAAAGCAAACTCTACACAAAGGAATCGCGCGTGCTCTTGTGGGGGCGGCGAAAACGATCGTACACAAATGAAATTCCTTTGTGTGCCCCCCGCGTTGGCAGTGTAACCGGACCGCACACAAAGGAATTGCACGAGACTTCGTGGCACACGAAGGAATTACAGCAACGCCCTTTGGGTTGCGCTCTTCGCGCGCGGTGACAGCTCCGAACTGGAAAGGAAGGGGGGGCGGGACAAGGCACAGCAGGGGAAGAGGAAAAAGAAGAGGAGGGCGAGAAAGAAGCGAAAGAAGCAACGGAAGGAAGCCAGGATGCGCGCAAGCGAAGCCAGCACTGCGCGCCGAGACAATTGTTCGTTCGTTCGGTTGGCCGTGCGGCAGATAAATAGAAAAATAATTGTTTGCTGCCTATCGAAGGGACTTCTTGGGAATGAGACTCGCGCTCTCTTCCCAACCCCCTTTCCCACACCACGTTGCAAGCGCGCGACGATTTGTTCTGGCCCGAAGGCAAAGGACTGCCAGTTGCTGGCGAGCGCCCTTTCCACCCGTCACGCGTTCCGAACACATGCGACCAGCTAAACGCACTTGCCGCGCAAACCGCCAGCTCCAAACACCGACGCCACCCCGATCCCCGCATCCGTGCCAGGCACCCTCTCAACGACGCCCCCTTCCGGCGTAAAACCAATAACACCCTTTGTGTTTGTGTGTTTCTTCCTGTTCTGAACAGCGGCCGCTGTTGGGCAGGCGGCCTTCTGTCTCGAATGGACACAGGCCGCGGCGGCGTGGACAGCGAGTCCTGTTAAGATAAACTGGAACTGCTGTTGGGCTTCGCACCCCTCTCTCCGTACCCACTTCGTTCGTGCAGAACTTTGCGCACCAGTGCGCGGCGCGCAGTCCTCCTCGCGCCCTCGCGCCCTCGCGCCGCCCGCGCCGGGGAAGGGCGGCGGCTGCTGCCAGGACCGCGTCCTCTCCGCTCCCCTGGGGGGGCGCCCTGGCTGCTCACGGCGTGGGGCATCGGGGAAGGTGCTGGCGTGGAGGGGGCAGCAGCTTTGAGGGGGCGGGTTGTTGGGCTCCTGGGCACGCTCCATCCCGGCTCGTTTTCTGACAGCCCTGGGGCCAAGGCGTGGCCCCAGGAGGCAGCAATAGCACTACCAGATTGCCTCATGGCGCCCCTAGGAAATCGTCCCCTGGATCTCTCCGAGGATGCGTTCCGAAACGAATGTCGACTGGAATCCACCCGTGAAGACGAGGAGAGTCCCCCGTAGGCCCGAACAAAAATGGAAAACGTCCAGAAGCCTCGATCCTCGAACCTCGATCCTCGAGCCTCGGGTGATCCCTCCCCCCTGGGGGGGTCTCCAGATGTGCTCAGGTCTCCAGATGCCCACAGCTCATACAAATTCGAAAAGGGATAGCTTGAGTTCTTACAAAGTTCTAACGAGCCAGGACCACGGATTTTCCAGAATTCTTGGGCTCTCTTGGGCGGGCGGCGTTTCTCGCGTGGGCCTCCGAAAACCAAACCAGCCCAAACCGACTTCAACGTTCCCCCCCGTCGCCATCCAAGAAACGCGCTAAGTAGGAGCTCCCGGTAGCCCCAAAGGACCTTTCTGGGGCTCTCTTGCGGGCCTCTTGGGCCCTCTTGAAGGCCCTCGGGGCCAGCCAATCATACCAACACCAATATCAACAAAGCATGATCTTGTTGTATGAGTTTCGCGTACTTGGCTGTGGTGCTCTTAGGGCGTCCACGACGGCCAAAGAGACCCCAGACTCGCCCACAAAAGCCGACGATGCCCTCATGAGTTGCTCAGGAAGCTCCCAAGAGACCCCCAAGAGGGGCCCATGAGGAAAACTCGAACTAGCAGGCTCCAAGAGGCCCCCAAGGGTGCCCCGACAGAGCCCACAGAGGCCTCCAAGAGGCCCCAAAAATGCTCCCTGGAGGGCAAAGAGACCCCCAGGACCCAAAGAGGTCTCCAAGAGGCCTCCAACAGGCCTCTTCTCCACGACCCAGGAAGGGTGGCGGGATGGGCGGAATGCCACTCGTGAGCAAGAACGCTCAAAAAGCTCAACCCTCCTCCGCCTCCCACATCTCCTCGTCCTTCTCGTCCTCCTCGTCCTCGTCCTCGTCCTCGTCCTCGCCCTCGCCCTCCTCCTCCTCCTCCTCCTCCTCCTCCTCCTCCTCCTCCTCCTCCTCCTCCTCCTCCTCCTCCTCCTCCTCCTCTGTCCTCCTCCGCCAATTCCACTCATCCTCCTCCACCACCTCCGCCCTCCTCGCTGCCTCCGCCTCCAGTCCCCTCGTCTCCTCCTCCCCCCTCCTCTCCTGCCTCCCCTCTCTCTTTCCTCTCCTCCTCCCTCCTTCCTCCCTCCTCCTCCTCCTCCCTCCTGCCTCCTCCTCCTCCCCTCCCCCCTCCTTCTCTTCTGGCCTCATCCTTCCTCTTGCCGTCCTCCTCCTCCTCCCCTCCTCCTCCTCCTCCCCTCCTCCTCCTCCTTCCTCCGCCTCCTCCTCCTCCTCCTCCGCTTTGCCTCCTCCTCCTCCTCCTCCTCCACAAAACAAGTTGGACCCTCGGTCCTCCCCTCCCCCTCCTCCTCCTCCTCCTCCTCCTCCTCCCTCCTCCTCCTCGCCTCCTCCATCCTCCTCCCCCTCCTCCTCCTCCTCCTGTCCTCCTCCTCCTCCTCCTCCTCCTCCTCCTCCTCCTCCTCCCTCCCTCCTCCTCCATCCTGCCTCCTCCTCCGCCTGACTCCTCCTCCTCCTCCTCCTCCTCCTCCTCTCTCTCTTCTCTCTCTCTCTCTCTCTCCTCTCTTCGTCTCCTGCTCCCTTCCTCGCTTCCTCTCCCTCCCTCGCTGCCTCCCATCCCTCACTTCCCCCTTCTGCTGCTCCTGCTCATGTTTATAGTCTGCTGCTGCCTGCTGAGGAGGAAAGAGGTTCATAGTAGGCGGAGTACGTAGGAGGAGGCTGTGATTAGGATGCAGGGAGACAGCAGTAGATGTCATGCGGGGGAGAGGGAGGAGGAGGAGGAGGAGGAGGAGGAGGAGGAGGAGGAGGAGGAGGAGGAGGAGGAGGCCCCGAAATACTGAAAGACGCACAGAACCCCTTCGAAGATCGACCCCCAAACCTCCTCAGTACTCGAATCTCGATCTGTGAACCCTCGAGCCCTCGAACCTCCGTTTTCCCCCCACCTCCCTCCCCTCCCTCTACCCTCGAACCTCGAACCATCGAGCCTCGCTCCTCATCCTCCTCATCCTCCTCCAGAATTACACCATATGTATACTACTCTCCTCCCTCCCCATGATGACTTCCTGAAGATGTTCGGCCCTCTTCCACGTACTGTTTTGTTACGTAAACACCGGATTCCCGGGAGTTGGGTTTTCGCTTGGGTTTGTTCCCCAACATGCTGATCCCGCTGAAGCGCTGGCCTCATGTTCGCACTTCCGCTCGTTCCGAATCATGCTCCCGCTGCAGCGCTGGCCTCATTTCCGCGCTTCTGCTCGTTCCGAATCGTGCTCCCGCTGCAGCGCTGGCGTCATTGTCCAGTGCCATGCCACGGCATGCAAGGCAATGCTATGATCTGCCTTCAGCTGCAATGCTAGCATATGCAGTGCTTGACTACGCAGTGCCACGCCATGCTATGCCATGCTACGCTTTGAGCTTCAACGTCATGCTATGCCATTTTCTGTTCTGTGCCGCTGTGCGATGCCATTGTTTGCGTTGCAATGCTTTGTGATGCAATTCTTCACTACGCAACGCCAAGCCATGCTATGACATACTACGCTCTGCCTTGCCCTTCTACGCCTTCTATGCCGTGCTCTACGATGCATCGCGCACTCTCTCGGGTTCATTGCCCTGCTCGGCATCCGACTGCGAATAGAAAAGAGATCTTCGCCGTGGTAAGGGATGGGAGGGAGGGGTAGGACGTCAGATATGACGCGAGCACACCTAGCTTGTTCTCCTCCCCCACCCTCTCCTCCCTCGTAGTCAGTCGAATCTCGATCATCGAACCCTCGAGCCTCCCCCCCTACTTCCCCCTGCCCCGGTGCCAATCTGCCAAGCGCCCTCCAGCGCCCCCGCGGTGGCGAACGCCCAACAGGCGCCGCAGTGCCCCTGGCCAGGCTTCGGCGGGGGGGGATGCACATCAGGAATAAGCGGCCTGGAAACATGAGAAATACCAGAGCAGCCTGCAGACCACACCCAAAGACATTATAATAACGCAAACGCTCAGGGCATCAAGGCACAGAAAGGCTCGCAAGACTCACCCAAACCAACATGAGAGATCACAAGACAAGCATTCGCAACTCGCGGGAAATGTAACTCAACACTTCCAGACAAGCACTCGCATTCTAGCAGAAATTACCCTGGCGACGTACCCAACCCCTGCGCAAACGCGGGGCGCAAATAGTTTAGGACACTTTATAAAGGGGGCGATGACAGAACGATGGTTACATATGTCTGCAGACGGAATTCGGGACACTCGCAGGACACTGGCTACAGGACAAGGACTAGATAAAGCTGATTAGTTACAATCCCTGAGCAACCCTAGCCATTTCGAAGGCGGGGATCTCAGATCGCAGCCCCCCAGGGATGGCGAGGTCTAAGTTGGGTCCGCGCGTGGCGACACTGTGCTGGGCCCCCCAGCAGGCCTCGAAAGTGGCGACAGTTTCACAGATCGCAGCCCCCCAGGGATGGCGAGGCCTAACTTGAATTTGCGTGTGGCGTCACTGTGCTGGGCCCCCCAGCAGGCCTCGAAAGTGGCGACAGTTTCACAGATCGCAGCCCCCCAGGGATGGCGAGGTCTAATTTGAGTCCGCGGTGGGTACCCACTGTGCTGGCCCCCCAGCAGGCCTCGAAAGTGGCGACCAGTTTCACAGATCGCAGTCTCCCAGGGATGGCGAGGTCTAATTTGAGTCCGCGGTGGGTACCCACTGTGCTGGGCCCCCCAGCAGGCCTCGAAAGTGGCGACAGTTTGACAGATCGCAGCCCCCCAGGGATGGCGAGGTCCAATTTGAATCCGCCGTGGGTACCCACTGTGCTGGGCCCCCCAGCAGGCCTCGAAAGTGGCGACAGTTTCACAGATCGCAGCCCCCCAGGGATGGCGAGGTCTAATTTGGGTCCGCCCGTGGCGTCACTGTGCTGGGCCCCCCAGCAGGCCTCGAAAGTGGCAACAGTTTCACAGATCGCAGCCCCCCAGGGATGGCGAGGTTCCCGCTGAGGTCCGCGGTGGGTACCCCACTGTGCTGGGCCCCCCAGCAGGCCTCGAAAGTGGCGACAGTTTCACAGATCGCAGCCCCCCCGGGATGGCGAGGTCTAATGTGGGTCCGCGCGTGGCGTCACTGTGCTGGGCCCCCCAGCAGGCCTCGAAAGTGGCGACAGTTTCACAGATCGCAGCCCCCAAGGGATGGCGAGGTCTAATTTGGGTCCGCCCGTGGCGTCGCTGTGCTGGGCTCCCCAGCAGGCCTCGAAAGTGGCGACAGTTTCACAGATCGCAGCCCCCCAGGGATGGCGAGGTCAAAGGCAGTGGGGAAGAGAGGGACGGGAGGGGGTGGGAAGGAGACGCGCGTGGGAAGGAGACGCGCGAGCAGTGCTCTATTCAAAACGAGAACCCAACGCAGGAGGGTTGGGAAAAACAAGATCACAGAAAAACACTGTTGTCTCACAACTCACCGCTGACCAGGCTGCGACCCGGCGGGGCGTCAATACGCCAAGGGCAAAGGACCGTGGGACACGAGCCTGAAGACATAGACACTGCACATCTGAGCAGAGATAGCCACAACACCTCTGCACGAAGAAAGACACGTGAAGGGTGACGATACCCCTGGCTGGGATGTAGAGATCTCCTCCCCGTCGTCGATCGGTCGATTGGTCGGGGCACGAGATTCGAAGCTCGGGGCTTCGTCGTGGACGGTCGACCGATCGAGGTTCGTCGTGGGCGGCCGCCCCTAGCAGCATCATCGCCACGGTGTCTTTCAGCGCGGTTCGGGAGCGTCGCTCGCGGCGGCTGCCCAGAGACCCCTGGAAACTGCACGCGGCATCACTGGAGGAGGAAGGCAACAGCGCGAGGAGGGCGGGGAAATGACCCTGGCGACGTACCCAACCCCTGCGCAAACACGGGGCGCAAATAGTTTAGGACACTTTATAAAGGGGGCGATGACGGAACGAGGGTTACATATGTCTGCAGACGGAATTCGGGACACTCGCAGGACACTGGCTACAGGACAAGGACTAGATAAAGCTGATTAGTTACAATCCCTGAGCAACCCTAGCCACTTCGAAGGCAGGGGGGGATCTCAGATCGCAGCCCCCCAGGGATGGCGAGGTCTAATTTGGGTCCGCGCGTGGCGACACTGTGCTGGGCCCCCCAGCAGGCCTCGAAAGTGGCAACAGTTTCACAGATCGCAGCCCCCCAGGGATGGCGAGGTCTAACTCGAATCTGCGTGTGGCGTCACTGTGCTGGGCCCCCCCAGGGATGGCGAGGTCTAATTTGAATCTGCGTGTGGCGTCACTGTGCTGGGCCCCCCAGCAGGCCTCGAAAGTGGCGACAGTTTCACAGATCGCAGCCTCCCAGGGACGGCGAGGTCTAATTTGAGTCCGCGGTGAGTACCCACTGTGCTGGGCCCCCAGCAGGCCTCGAAAGTGGCGACAGTTTCACAGATCGCAGCCCCCCAGGGACGGCGAGGTCTAATTTGAGTCCGCGGTGAGTACCCACTGTGCTGGGCCCCCCAGCAGGCACTTCAGTGGCGACAGTTTCGACAGATCGGCAAAGGGCCCCCCCAGGGACGGCGAAGGTCCTAATTTGTTTAACTACGGGGGGTATCCCCACTGTGCTGGGGAGCTCCCCAGCAGCCCTCGAAAGTGGCGACAGTTTCACAGATGCAGCCCCCCAAGGGATGGCGAGGGTCAACAAGGCAGGGGGAAGAGAAGGGACGGTAGGGGGTTGGAGGAAGGAGTCGCGCGAGCAGTGCTCTATTCAAAACGAGAACCCAACGCAGGAGGGTTGGGAAAAAGGAAGGAACGTGGAAGCAACCCCAAGGGAAGTTGGGGGGAGAGGCGGCGGCGGCGCGCAGGGAACGGCGGCAGGGAGGGCGAGGAGGGAGGTGGGAGGGAAAGGGGTGGAAGAGAGAGAGAGAGAGAGAGAGAGAGAGCGAGGACGGAGGGGAAGAGGGGGGATGGGGGGGGGGGGAGGGCAGGGAGAGCGAGGAGGGATGGGGGAGAGAAGGGGGGGAGGGGCGGAGGCGAGGGACCGAGCGAACGAACTCGGCCCAACGCCCTTCTGCCGCGCGCCCTGCAGGCGACCTGGGAGGCTCCAGCCCACGGGCAGCGGGGCATGCGGGCGGAATGGAAGCCCTGGACAATTCTGCCAGAGACGAGCCCCAGCACCAGATGCCAGACTTAGGCGCCGGACTAAGCGCTGGACGAAGGCGTGGGCCTTACGCGCTGGACGAACCGTACGAATGTGCCAGACTACCCGCCACCCTGATTCCTGGACTGCTATGGCAAACCAGTGCCCGCACTGGTGCCAGCAAAGTGGCAGAACTGCTGGATCCACTGGCTCGCCGAACTGACCCCCACTCTGATGTTGGGAAAACCGGATGGTACCAATGCCGCGACTCCCTGGGCCTCTCCCGGGGTGCCTTCTGGCCAGAATTTCAAAAAGAATCTGGCCGCGGCGACCAGGGACCTCCAGGACGAGCAGCGGTACCGGTGCCTCTTCCTGCTCCGAGAGATCACACGGGCGACGAGCCAAAACAGATCTTGCGCGAGATGGCACAGCGACCTTACGAGGCGGCTTGCGCGGGCCGCCGGCGCGGCGCGCTGCGCTGGACTCGAGGGCGGTCACGCGCGACCTCACGCGGGCAGCTTACGCGCCAGTGTCAGCGCAGACGACCCCGTTGTTGCCTGCGCCGCGCACACACCGCCGGACCAAGCGGCCAGGCGAGCATCCTCCAAGGACGCGAGGCCCACCGTCGGCCGACACGCACAGAGCACCCAGGGGGCGCCCCCCCCCCAGGATGCACGAGAGCATGCAGCAAACACGAGGGACATTGGTGACCACCTACCAAACCACCCCAACCCAACCCGAAGACCCGAATTTGACCCGAATTTCGGGTTGGGGGGGGTACCGGTTCCACGTGTTTTTTCGATGCTCCCCGACCCCCCCCCCACTGGAAATGGAGGGCAAATCGTGGCCTTCGGGTTGGGTTGGGGTGGTTTGGCGGGCGGTGAATTGGGGCACCCTCCCCCAAAAAACGGCCTCGATCTCAGACCTCGGTCCGACCGCAAGGACTACCATCACAACGCTGCTGCGGACGTCCGTGCGGCGGCCCCGGGCGGCCCGGGAGGGCACCGAGGCCGACGCCGCGAGCGGCGGCCGCCGCGCCCGGGAGGCGCGCCCCGCGGCCCCCCCCGGGGAGGCGCCCGTGACCCCGCGGGCCGCAGCGCCAGCTCGGGCGGCCCGACCTGCCGAAGGGCCGCGGAGGAGGCCGCCGCATATGCGCCCCGAGCTGAGCCGCTCCGACACGCAGCACGCAGCCCGCAGCGCGCCGACGCGGAGCCCAGCGCGGAGAGACGGAGCACCCCCCCCCCCCGGTGGCGCGGCACGACCGCCGCCACGCTGGGCCCACACGCGGAGCCAACGCGCGGCGGCGAGTTTCGCACGGACGCTCTGAACGCGGCACGCGTGGCGCTTCGGAGCGGGCGCATCGGGGCAGCTGAGGTCCCGATGCAACGGCAGGAAACAGACAGCGTCGTAAACATTCAAACCAAACTCCCTAAGGTTCGCGCGGGTGTCTCGCATCGGCGCATGGGGCCCCCTGGCGACGCCTCCGGCGCCGCCCCTGGCGCGCTCGGGAGGGAGGCCCAGCGCCGATGCGAAAAATCCGCGCGGCCTCAACGATTCCATGTTCCTGTCACTTTTTGTTCCCCTAAACAAGCCAGAGGAGCCCACTGGAAACCGTCGCAATCTGAAAAGCTCGTTTCGGCCGCCTGAAGATCGACCTTTGAGAAAAACGTGAGGAGTCCATGGAAGGATCCTGCCCTGGAAGGCTCGAGGACTGCGCAGACTGCGCAGGGCCCCCCGTTCTGAAAAGCGCAACAACCTCTGACAAGGCTCCATCCCCGCTCTGGAACAGCGCAGAGAATCCCAAATGGCATCCGAAATTGGAAGGCCCTAGAAGCCCCAATGCGGCCACGCGACGCGAAAAGCTCTGGAGCCTCAGAATCTCGGAAGCTTGCGATGTTCCCCGAGGGCATCGCATTCTAGAGTGCTCTGCGACTGGGCACGTCAGTCTGCAAGCGACTCGCTTGCACGCGCGAGACATCGGTCCATTGCACCTGTCGCGACCCCAGGCTGCTGGTGCGGACCCGGCGGCCCCGTTCCTGCCAATCGCCGCCCCGGTTGTCCCAATAGGAGGCCCGTGCGCGCCCCCAGCGGCCCCGTTCCCGCCCGTCGCCGCCGCCCCGTTCACCCCCCCCCGCCCTTCCCGTCGCATTGCCATCGCATTACGTTGGCATCGCATTGCAGTCGCATTACGTGGCATTGCAAGCGCACTGCATCACACTGGCTTGCACTGCTTCAAATCGCCCTGCACTGTAGTGCGCTGCTGTGCATTGCGTTGCGTTGCCCTGCGTTTCCCTGCACTGCGTCGCATTGCACTGCGTTGCGCTGCGTTGCATTGCGCCGCACTGCGTTACATTGCTGTGCATTGTTTTGCACCTAGATTGCACCAAACTGACCCTCCCTTACTAAAAAGAATTCGATTCTACCCCCCCTGGGATTATCCGAGCCCTTTCCGTATTACTATTCAAATATGGATCTGCCCTATCATCCATCCGAAATATGAATTCATACCATCCCAGGCAGGCCTGTATCGACACCCCCCCCCGTCATCAAAAAGCATAAGTTTCATCAAAACCCATCAGTTTCGAGTCCCTTGCAAAGAAAACAAAACGAAGTGCACACGCGCGCGTCGTCGCGGGCACATGCCGACATTGCTCAAAATCTTGACGTTTCGTAAAGATTTCAAAACCGAGTGTTCAAAAAAGGCAGCTGATGCGGCGGCTGCGGCGGTGGAGAGGCAAGGAACGCACGCATCGAAGGGAGGTGGGGGCCCTGGGGCTTGGTACTGGGCTTTCCCCATTTTCGGGCCAACTGGCCACATTGGGCCAGCGGCCCAAAAACATGGGACGAAGTGCACGCGCACGCGTCGTCGCGCGCGCGTGCCGGAATACGTCAAACAAACAAAAGATTTCGCAAAGAATTCAATACCGAACGTCCGGAACCATGTGAAAAACAAATGGTTGTGCAACATCAGGCTTCAAAAAAAAACCTGCGTTTGCGCTTTGGCGAAGCCTCAGGACAACCATCGGTTTGTCAATCTTGTCATAGAGTTCTGCCAAGCGGGCCTCTCGCGCCGCATGCCGAAATCATCATTCGAATGCCAGTGCGCGCGCGCTGGAGGGGCACGATCCGTGTCAAATGAAATCATGCGGCCACTATCGCGCGTCGGCCACGCGCGCATGTCGAACTCCTTGCGAAACCTTCATCACCGTCGCGAGGACGCCGTCACCGTCGTCGGCGTGATCAGCATCGGCGCCGTCACTGGCCGTGCCGTCGTCGCCGTCAGCATCGTCACCAGCATCGCTATTATCATCATCGTGTGTAACGTTGTCGGCGTTGCCATGATACCGCGCTTGCCCAAGTCGCCGATTCGAACTGAAGTGTCCGCTGGGATGTACCCAGCGGTCAGTGCCACCGCGGCCGCGTCGGTCGCGCCAAACTAGCTGGCCGCTGCGCGCGCGTGCATGTGCGGGCTGGCGCGGCCGCAGAGATGTACCAGCCAACGCCAAGCACTCATGGCAATCGCCGCCGCATGGGTTTTGCAAACCAAGTTGCAAGTGGGTGGGTGGGATATTTGTGCGACCAGTGGAGTGGACAACTCACTGCGAACAGAAATTATTGCACCACCTAGACAGCAACGCGTATATTGCAAGAAATCACTGTTTGGAGCACATGCTGGCTAACAATTACACGGCAGGTTCGTGTCGTGCCGACTTCGGCGTTGGTTTCTGACACCGAAGAAATCGTTCGATTTTGAACGATCGGTCAACATCGACCGATTCTGGGCCGTTAGCGGCGTTCAACGCTGAACGCCAGCGGCGGGGTCGCCGCCAGTCGACAAGACGCGAACCTAACGTACACCTTTAAACAAAAATCATAGACGGTGCCTGCAAGGCCGGACCGTCCCCGAAGGCTCCAAATTCGTACATCGAGGCTTTGTGAGCTCGTCGTCGACCGGTCGAGCTCCGCGGTTTCTCGTCGTCACGGCTGGATCCCCATGGAAGTGCAAGCCGGAACGCACCCCTGGAGAGGTCCACAAGGGGGCTTTGTTAAGGGTCGGCATACATGGCGGATTCCAGAAAACCCTGAACCCAAAAACGTCTTCACACCTTGGGGCACATCTTTTACTTCCGCCGCCCTCCGCCGACTTTCCGCCGGCTTCCGCCGGCTTCTGCCGGCGGAGGCGGCCTCGTTTTACTTCCGCCGACCTTCCGCCGCCTTCTGCCGAGGAAGAGAGGACAGCTCCTTCGATCCTCGAAGGCAAGGCTATTTGGAACACCCCAAGGATAGGAGCCCTGAGGGGAAGGTGTCGCGGACGATTTCCCCGCACTCGGACTCAGCTCCGAGCGTCCGTTTCGAACCCTGGGGCCGTTAGAAATTGGTCTGGGATGGAAGAGCTGCCTTGTCGCAGTCGCCGCCGAGGACGATGCATTCCCATCCTCTCTCCTGGAGGGGAGGGAGCCTGATTCTTCACGTCGGTCACGGCGCCCTTCTTCCGCCAGTCCACCTCGCAGGCTTCCCAGGATCGACGCGCCAAGAAGACCCCCCTCTGTCTCCCGCCTACCTCCCTGGATAAGGAGGAGGAGGGATGAGGCGGGATGAAGGAGGGAGGAGGGACGTTTCTGGCAAAAGGCAAAAGGAATGTGCGCTGGATCGTCCAACGTGGGCCAGAAGCAACAGTACACCCCGACTTAGGGGCAGGCGTGGTGGGACGGTGGCATGGACATGACCGTCATGGTTCAGCTTGTACAAAGAAGGCCAGTCCACAAGAAACCTTCCACAAGAAACCCAACCCTGAGACCCCAGGACATCCATTGAGTTTGGGTACGAGAGCGTCGCGCTTTCCAGAGCAAAACCATCGGAACACAAGAAACCCTGGGCACCCTGGAGGCAAGCAGGGTATTTCCTGGCATGGGCACTGTAACGGCTGGCCTCACTTACCTCTGAGAGGCAGAGCATCACACACACACACACACGATGCGTGCGAGCGAGTGGCTGGAAAGCTGACGCGACAAATGGAGCCGGCGACTCCACGGGGTCTTCCTCCCCTCCTACTCCGCCCCCCCCTCCTCCTGCAACGTTCCTCTCGTGCTCCACCCAACGTGGGGAAAGCAAAAGGTACTGCTACCGCTACTCCCTGGACCTCCCCCGGGGTTCGCTCTGACCAGAACTTCGAGGCGAACCCAGCGGTGGCGACGAGGGCCCCACCCAAGAGGCCCCAAAAAAGGAAAACGGACGAAGGGTAGCGGCATGGGTACACCTCTCCCTCCTCTGACCAGTGGGCAGCCCCGGACGGTAGGGCGGGGTGAGGCTGCTGCACTGGTGCGCCCCCAGCAGTGGCAGTCCGCCCTCCTCCCTTTCGTCCTCCCTCCCCTCCTCCTCCTCCTCCTCCTCCTCCTCCTCCTCCTCCTCCTACTCCTCCTCCTCCTCCTCCTCCTCCTCCTCCTCCTCTGTTTCTTCTTCTTATTAGTATTATTATTATTTTTCTTAGTCGTCTTATTATGTTTATTCTTCTTATTATTATTCGTATTCTTCGTATTCCGATGCATTATTATTCTTATTAGTAGCCTTCTTCGTATTCTTATTATGATTGTTACTAGTCTAGTATTCTTCGTATTATTATTAGTAGTATTATTATTAGTGTTATTATTCTTATCACGCTTAGTATTAGTATTCGCATGTTTCTTCTTAGTTTTATTATTATTACTATTGTTCGTATTAATACTCGTATTCTTAGTATTAGTAGTCTTATTATTATTCGTAGTCTTACAACTAGTGTTATGATTATTAATATTGTTATTATCATTAGCCGTATTATTATTAGTATTAATAGTATTATTATTATTATTATTATTATTATCATTATCATTATTATTCCTCCTCCTCCTCCTCCTCCTCCGCCTCCTCCTCCTCCTCCTCCTCCTCCGCCTCCTCCTCCTCCTTCTCCTCCTCCTCCTCCCCCCTCCTCCCTTTCGTCGTCCCTTTCGTCCTCCCTCCCCTCCTCCTTCGACGCTCCTCTCCTGCTCCCCCCCGACTGGGGCGCCTCGGCCGGCAGGGCGGTGAGGTTGCTGTACTCGTGCGCCCCCAGCATCGGCAGTCCGCTCTCGTTGCCCTGCCATGCACCCGCCGTGGGGAGGGCCGAGGCTCCCCAGCGCGGCGGCGGCGAGCCACCACGTCCTCCATCCTCCCTCCCCGCATCCCCCCTCCTCCTCCTACTCTCCCTCCTCCTCCTCCTCCTCCTCCTCCTCCTCCTCCTCCTCTCTCATCCTCATCCTCATCCTCCTTCCACCATCCTTATTGCCCTCCTCCTCTCCTCCTCCTCCTCCGCCTCCTGCCTTCCTCCTCCCTCCTCCTCTTCCTCCTCGATCTGATCGTCCCCCTCCTCCTCCTCCTCTCCTTCCCTCCTCTCTCCTCCTCCTCCCCCTCCTCCTCCTCCTCCTCCCTCCTCCTCCTCCTCCTCGCTCCCTCCTCCTCCTCCTCCTCCTCCCTCCTCCTCCTCCTCCTCCTCCTCCTCCTCCTCCTCCTCCTCCTCCGCCTTCTTATCCTCCTCATCCTCCTCCATTTTCTCCTCTATCTGATCCTCCCCTCTCCTCGCCTCCTGCCCCTCCTCCTCCCTCCTCCTCCTCCTCCTCCTCCTCCTCCTCCTCCTCGGATATCCTCCTCCTCGGATATCCTTCCGAACCTTTCCCTTCTCCTCCTCCCTCCGCCTCTCACTTCCTCCCTCCATCCTCCTCTGCCTCTACTTTCACATCACCATCCACCTCCTCCATCCACCATCCTTATGGATCACTCCTCCCTGTCGCACCGACCAAACGTTCGGGCGGATGGGGCGTTTTGCCTGAGACTGCTTCACAATGTGTGACCTCGCAGCTAGATGTTTCCAACAATTACACCGACGGAGAGCAGATAATGTTCATAATGGCGCTATCCCCGTGGCGCCGTTCACACTGGTATGTTTGTTGCCGAGTCGTACTCTTAGAGCGTCTCAAGTCCCCAAGAAAAATACTGCACGGTGCAACATGTCATGAAGTATGCCGACAAGGCATGCCCAATCCTTTTGCCTTCTGCCGTGAGTGCTGCACGCTCGCAAGGGAGTGGCTGTCACCTGTCACCCTCCCGGCGACTGAATGTAGGTAGCTGTCAGGTCTGGGCGTCCAACCTCTGCAATTCAGCTGAGGACAAAGAAGGCAGACCCCGAGACGGAAACGATTGCAGGCACGTGGTCCGCCTCCTGTCCATAAAATGTCGCAAGAATCCGCCGACCCGGTGTGGGCGTTCAGAAAAGCTACGACCTGAGCTTCATCTCTGCTGGGGGCGGGGGCCCGGGGGGGGGGCTCTGCCGGGGGAAGGGGGGGGGGTCTTTCATTTCCAGGGCAGCTCCCGCGCCGCAGGTAAAGGGGAAGGGGGGAAGGGGGGAAGGGGGGAATGGGGGGGTGGGCAGCAACGCCGCCAAGGCCACCAAGACGGCCCAAGCGAGCTCCTGCACGCCCAAGATGGCCCCAAGACGGACCAAGGGGCCCCAAGAGCGATCCGAGGGGACCCCGAAGAGGGCCCCAACAGGTAGACACTCCGCAAATTCCCATGGGTTGGTTGATGCTTCACATTCGCCATTTCGGACTTCCGACGCTCCGAGACGGCCCACGAGGGTCCCGAAGACCGCTCGAGGACAGCCCAAGAGGCCCCCAAAGAGGGCTGCCAAGACGGCCCAAGAAGGCCCGGAAACGGCGAGGCGCCCAATAGACGCCCCCAGGTGGGGAAACACGACCTGACAATTCGAGCCTTCCGCCCCTAGAGGTCCCCAGGAAGCCCAAGGAAGCCCCCAAGAGGCCCCCAAAAGGGCTCCCAGAAGACCCCCAAGAGGCACCAGGAGGCTCCCAAGAGGCCCACAAGAGGCCCCAGAATGGCCCTCAAGAGGCTTCACGGATGCCTCCAAGAGGCTCCCGAGAAGCTTCCAACGAGATCCCAACGAACCTCCAAAAAGCCTCAGACCCACACGGTGGCGGGATGAAGAGAAGGCCGCCAGGTCCGCCGCCCCCTGCTTGCAGGGGTGCACGGCGTGCTGGATGAGCTGTTAGGTTTTGGTTTTGGTTCTTTTTCCAAAAGAACTCCCCAGTGGGCTCCGGCAGAACCCGCCACCGTGCGCAAAAACGGCCGTTTCGCTCGGGACATCCTCAAACAATCGCGAAGATGGCCCAAGATGGCCTCCAAGTCCGCCCGAGATGGTCCAAGACGGCCTCCAAAACGGCCCAAGAGAGTCCAAGACGGCCCAAGACGGCCCAAGATGCCCCCCAGAGGCCTCCCAGACGGCCCAAGAGGCCTCCAAGAGGTCCTCCAGGAGAGTCCGAAGAGGGCAAAATCATTGATTTTCCTTTGGTTTTTGAAGGATTTTGGCATTGGCGCCTTTTCGGCTCTCCGACGGCTCAAGACGGCCCAAGAAGCCCCCAAGATCGCCCAAGAGGCCCCCAAGAGAGCCCCCTGATGGCCCAAGTGGCCTCCAAGATGGCCCCTAGAGGGCCCCAAGACGGCCCAAGAGGCCTCCAACACCCCCAAGATGGCCTCCAAGACGCCCAAGATGGCCTCCAAGACGGCCCTGGAGCGCCCCAAGAGGGTCCCCCGTTGGCCCAGACAGGCCCCCAAAACGGCTCCCGACGGCGTCAGACGTGCCAGGAACCCACCAAGATGGCCGAAGTTGGCTCGAAGCTGGCCCAAAAGGGCCCAAGAGGCCCCCCAGAGGGCCTCCAGGAAGGCCAAAAGATGCCAAAATCACTGATTTTCCCAAGGTTTTTGATGGATTTGGGCATTTCCCTTCTTTCGGCCTTCCGACGGCCCGAGACGGCCCAAGAGCCCCCAAAGATCGCCGAAAGATCGCCCAAGAGGCCTCCAAGACGGCGATGATGACCATCAAGACGCCCACGTGTTCCCCGAAGGCTTTCCAAACCGATTCGGGAACACATGGTCCGATGGCTTGGCAGGTCTGGCCTCAACGTTCGGCCACATAGGCGCTTCCACAAAGGCAGGGGGCGGCGGTGATTCGCCGTAGGCGTCTTCGATAAGAGAAGATAGAAATGACAGGAAGGAGCAGCAGAAGCAATTCACGGCACGACCCGCCCAACCACCCACCAATGAACCAACCCGTCCAGGAACTAGAGCCCGTTCGGAAAAGCCCCGGGCGATCATGGGCGTGACCGGCCCCGCCCCCCGCCACCCCTGATCAAGTCGCGGCGGTCGTCTGGTGGCAACCGCGGACGTCCTGTGGCGCTCGCAGGCTACTGTGGCGTTCAGAGGCATGTTGTTGTACTCACAGGGATGCTGTGGCACTCGCGAGGGAAAGCGGCACTTGCGTGCGTGCCGCGTGGTGCTTTCAGGGACGTAGTGTTCTTCTGTTCTGTTGCTGAGAGACATTGGCGCGGCGGTCGGAGCGCGGCGCTCGTAGCTGTCAGCGCTGTGGTGTACACGGGCACTGAATGCGCACACGGGCGTTGTGTAGTACGTGAACGTCGCGATGTTCAAAGTCGCCGTGGCGTGCGCAGGCACTGCGGGCTCAAATGCAGGGGGCCGTGTCCAGGGCAAGAGAAAAGGAGGACGAGGAGGAGAGGGGGGAGGAGGAGGAGGAGGAGGAGGAGCACGACGACGATTCCGATGACGACGATCACGACGACGCTGACGACGACGACGCTGTGTGAACGATATCAGGTTTCGAATGCATGTCTGTCGTGCCGTCAACAACACCCTGCCCGTCAAGATTTCACGCGGTCTCCCTCTCCTTCCCTCCCTCCCTCCCTCTTCCTCCTCCTCACCTGCTACCACTACGACGACTGATAGTAGTAGTAGTAGTAGTAGTAGTAGCAGTAGTAGCAGCAGTAGGAATAGTAGTAGTAGTAGTAGTAGTAGTAGTAGTAGTAGTAATAGTAGTAGTAGTAATATAGTAATAATA
>CAUYUJ010016865.1:20000-30000 GCA_963575745.1 Prorocentrum cordatum | reverse complement strand
CTCCTCCTCCTCCTCCACCCCCTCCACCTCCTCCACCTCCTCCTCCACCTCCCTTCACCTCTTCCTCCTCCCTCTGACGACGAGGCGTGCAGCGACAAGACGGCAAGACGACGACGACGCCGACGGCGGCGTCGGCGACGACGGCGACGACACGACGCCGAAGGCCCGCTGGCCTCATCGGCCTCCTTGTGTGTGTCCTCCTCCTCCTCCTCCTCCTCCTCCTCCTCTTCCCTCCTCCTCATCAGTAACCTCATCCTCCCTCCTCCTCTTCCCTCCTCGCAGCTTCCCTCTCTCCATCCTCTCCTCCTTCTCCATCTCCACATCCTCCAGCTCCCCTCCTCCTCCTCCTCCTCATCCTCCTACACCGTCCTCTTCCCCTTCCTCCTCCTCATCATCATATCTACCACGCATTATCACTAACATTGACAGCATCACCATCACCATCATCCTCAGCATATCACCATCGGCACCAACAAGATCGCACGCATCAGCAACATCACTAACATCAACATCAGCAGCAGTGGAACCAGTAGAAATACGCTCTCCCATCCTCCACCTCCAACTCCACCTCTTTCTTTTTCTCCAGCATCCTCCTCTCAACTCCCCTCCTCCGATTCTCCTGCTCTTTCCCCATGCTCCGCGCCCGCTCACGCCCTCGTCCCCCCTCCTTCTCCTCCCCCTCCTCCTCCTCCTCCTCCTCCCCCTCCTCCTCCTCCTCCTCCTCCTCCTCCTCATCATCATCATCAGCATCATCATCATCATTGTCATCATCATCATCCATTCCTTTTCCTTGTGAATGACTCTTCCTTGTCGCACCCCGAGGCAAGTCGGAAGGGCGGGCCGGACGCTTCGCCCGAGAATTCCTCAACATGCATGAGCCCGAAGCTTCAAAACTGACAACACTTTAACACGTGGTGGGCGGGCGGTGTTCAAACTGTGGCTCTCACCTTTAACGCCGCGCACATTCGTTTGAACCATTCGAACGAGCTGCACGGATTGAGGGCATGTGGCTTTCAAAGTATTGCTCTCGCCTCAGCGCCGCGCACAGTCGTATCGAGGGCGCTTCCGTTCCACGTATTGGTGGCGGCTCCGTTCAGAATGTGGCCCGCGTCGGAGCGGTGCGCACATCAACGTTCGACCGAATGCACAGTGTTTACTGATCCGTATGGTAACGTACCAGACATGGCGTTTTGGAGCCATGCAGGATTCGGGGCGCCACAGTTACGTCCATTCGCGGTTTAGCAGTCCCCAGACTGGTGCTCTAGCGCCATGCAGGGTTGTCAAGACGCAACGGCCAGACTCGTGGCGTGGAAGTCCTGAGAACGGTGTTCTGGCACGCCTCAAGATTTTCACACGGTTGTCCCCGAACGGGGCCATTCCCTCAGTAGGAATTAGCCCTAGGGGCATATGAAAAGGGAGCTTGGAGGGAGGGTGTATTCCAACATCTTTGATGTGTCTTGGGTTTACACTGGTCCTCCTCCTCCTTCTCCTTCTCCTCCATTGTCCCCTTTCCCCTCTCTTGAAACCTCTTGAGACATTCGGAACCCTCCGAACATGCAAGAAACAACTACATGTAACTCTTCGAGGACTGCAGAAACGCGAAAAACTCTCCAGGCCGCCTGAAAATTTAGTCGGGAGGTTTCTGAAAACCTGCCGAGACACAAGAGAACCTACAGAAACGTTTACAAAAACCTTGACACTCCCAGATTTCGAAAACCATGTAGAAAAACAGTCGCCGCCGTCGCCGCCGCTCTCGCTGTCGTCGCTGCCATCATCGTCGTCTTCGTCGTCGCCGTCGCCGTCGCCTCTGGAAGTCCCGGAAGGCCTCTGGAGGTCCCAGGAGGCCTTCGGGCGCCTCCAGAGCCCTAGCACAGGGCTTACTCACCGCCTCCAGAAAAGTAGTCGTCATCGTCGCTGCCGCCGCTGCCGCATGCGACCTCGGCGTCGTTGGGGGCGCCGTCGACGGCGCCGTCGTCGGCGCCGTCTTCGTCGTCATCGCCGCCGCCCTCGCCGTCGGCGTCGCCATCGCCGCCGCCGCCGTCGCCGCTGTCGCCGCCGTCACCGCTGTCGCCGCCGTCACCGCTGTCGCCGCCGTCGCCGCCGCCGTCGTCGGCGGCGTCGTCGTCGTCGTCGTCGTCGTCGTCGTCGTCGGCGGCGGCGGCGGCGGCGGCGTCGGCAGCGGCCGCGTCGGCCCAGCCTCGGGCGGCGCCCAGAGCCCGAGCCCGTGCGATGCGGCGAACTCCTCGTCGGCGGGGGGGGGCCCGGGCCGCCAGGGAGCCACCCGCTGTGGCGACGGACAACTGCATGCCTTTGCCTCCCGTTCCTCCTCCTCCTCCTCCTCCTCCTCCTCCTCCTGCTCCTCCTCCTCCTCCTCCTCCTCCTCCTCCTCCTCCTCCTCCTCCTCCTCCTCCTCCGCCTCCTCCTCCTCCGCCGTCCTCCGCCGCCTCCGCCCTCCGCCGCCTCCGCCTCCTCCGCCTCCTCCTCCTCCTCCTCCTCCTCCTCCTCCTCCTCCTCCGCCTCCTCCGCCTCCTCCGCCTCCTCCGCCTCCTCTCCTCCTCCCTCCTCCTCCTCCTCCTCCTCCTCCTCCTCCTCCCTCCTCCTCCTCCTCCTCCTCCTCCTCCTCCTCCCTCCTCCTCCTCCTCCTCCTTCCTCCCCTCACAATTACTCAATATGAATACTACTCTCCCTCTTCCCCCGATGGCGGCCTGAAAGTAGCCGACCCCCCCCGCGTACTGTTTTTTTACACACAGGATTCCCGGGAGTTGGGTTTTCGCCTGCGTTTTTTTCAAAATGCTGCTCTCGCTGAGGCGCCGGCCTCATTTCTGCTCCCGAATCGTTCCGAATCGTGCTCCCGCTGCAGCGTGGGCCTCATTTTCGGATCGGTGTTTGGCCTCCGTCGTTCAGGATGGCGTTCTCGCCCCAGCGCGGGCCTCTTTCTCGCGCGCCCATCCGCCCGCCACCACCGCGCCGCACCACCACCACCACCACCACCACCACCACCACCACCACCACCACCACCACCACCACCAGCACCAGCACCATCAGCACCAGCACCACCAGCACCACACCAGCACCAGCAGCACCACCAAACCACTCACACACACGACGCACGCACGCACGCACGCGCACCACCACCCACTACGCACGCGCGCGCGGAGCCACAGGTCCGCTACGACACGCGTCCGCGGATAGAGAAAATCAGCGCCATGGTAAGGGATGGGAGGAAGGGGTAGGACGTCAGATATGACGCGAGCGCACCTAGCCTGCCCCTCCCCCCTCCCCCCCCCCTCCTCCTCCTCCTCCTCCTCCTCCTCCTCCTCCCTCCTCCTCCTCCTCCTCCTCCTCCCTCCTCTCCTCCTCCCTCCTCCTCCTCCTCTCCTCCCCCCTCCCCCCTCCCCCCTCACCCCCCCCCCCCTCCCCCCTCCCCCCTCCCCTCCTCCCCCTCCAACGGCCCTGGCGGCGCCTCTGGCGCCGACCCCCTGGCGTGCTCCGCGCGCCGGGCGGGTGGGCGCGGGCTCAGGGGGCGGCCCGGCGCCGACCCCCGAGGACCCGCGCGGGCCTCCCTGCGCAGCCGTGGCTCGAGAGCTCCCGGATCCGACAGGGTTCCGGGCGGGGGAGGAGAACTGAAGGGGCCCAAGGACACACAAATAAATACACACAAATAAAAGAATGTCCCATATTTCCCCATATTCTTTTGGCTTCTGTCTTCCCACCCACTTCCCATCTTTTCCCATCTTTTCTGGGAGTCGACGATTAATTGTGTCTGTGTGTTTCTTTCCCTCCTGACTCCAGGCAGTCGTGTCTCGAGAGCTCCCGGATTCGATAGGGTTCCGGGTGGGAGGCGAGAATTGGCGGACACTCCCCCAGACTCGAAGCTGGCACGCGTGAGGGGCACTGCGGTCGAAGTGGTGCTCACCAGACCCACCGCCAACTTTGAGCCTTGGGGGGAGGGGGAGGCGCTGACCGACGAATGTGGCACGCGTGCTCGCTATATTTTTGTTCCGAGGCCGGTCTCCTACGGGGTCCCGGAGCGCGCACTGGTTTGCGAAGACGCTGGCAGAAGCAAGGCCCGTCTCGGCCAGCACTGCCCGGGGTTCCCTGGGGTTCTGCGGGGTTGCCCGGGGTTCCGCCGGGCCCGGGTGGCCCAAGGGGTTTCCCCGGGTGGCCCCGCGGCTTCCACGCCAAGCAACGCCGAGCAGCGCACCGCAGCGCCAGGCAATGCCAGGCAACGCCAAGCCGACGCCAAGCAGTGCGAAGCCATGCCTGGCCAAGCGATGCCAAGCAGCGCCAAGCCACGCCAAGCGCAGGGCCGAGCACTGCTCGCGCGCGGGGCTCGCGTCGGTGCTCTTCTTGGCTCCCCCAGAAGAGAGGCCGCGGCTCCGCGCGCCGCCTCGCTCGACACCGCCTCGATCACTTTGCGAGCTGCTCGGGCGCTCTCTGCCGGGCGCGCATTACTGGGGGGCGACGTATGTCCTTTTGCGCGACTCTGGAGGGGAGGGGAGGGAGGAGGCGGCAGGGACACAACGCACACACACGATCATTGTCCAGCTCCTGCCGGGGAGTCGGCAGGCCAACCCTGCCGCAGGACCGTCCTCGCCCGTGCCTCCCGAGGTGGGACCTGCAGGAAACGAGATGGCGGCTGAGACGGATTGCCCTCAAAACGAGACGGGCCGCAGTGGCATACGTTGCGTCCTATCCCCTACCGCAACGGGGGGCGATAGATGGGGGGGGGGGGGGAACGAGGTGCCCTTTTCGGGCCCTGAAGGGCCCCTTCTGGGCCCCAGAGGGCCCCTCAGGGGCCCTCCAAGGGCCCCTTTTCCGGCAGCCCTCGCTGCCCCCCCCCCCCCCCATGTGTATCGCCCCCCACCCTTCCCCCCCATTGCGCGCCATCCAACTCTCCTCGGCCCCGGCCTCCCGGGGGGGGGGAGGACCCTTTCGGGACCCCCGCCTCCCGCGGGTACAGTCGAAATGCTGTCACAAGGAACCCGGAATAAGGAACGAGGCCCCTTTGCGTCCATGAGTTAAACTTCGATCTCCCCTAAGGAACCTGAGGAATTTCAGAAACAAACGGTAAAACAATTCAGGAACGCTAAGCCCCTCCCCAACGAAAAGGATTTCTTCTTCAGCGGCCCGACTGCAGCGAGAAACGCACCACCACCACCACAACCTGGAGGATGGAGGCCTAGGGTGGTCAGGGGTGGTGGTGGTGGTGTACATCGTTTCGGGCGCTCTCGCAGGACATCGTGCACACCCGCAGCCCACGTATCGGCTCATCGTGACTCCCCCCATGCTGTGGTGGTGCTGGTGCGCTTCCTGCTTCCAGGAGGAGAGGCCCCAGTCTGTTTGATATCTGCGGCGAGCTCGGGTCCAGCGGGCGGCTGGCTGACGGCGGCGGGCGCGACGGAAGCGAATGACGCACGCAGGAGCACAGGAGTGCGGGAGCAAAGGGAGGGGGGAGGGCCGCGGCGCGGCCTGAGCGCCCCTCCGGGGCGTCAGACGATGAAGTCCGCCGCGAAAAGCTTGCCAGAAGCCTGGGAGTCCCAAAACCGTGCGGTGGCAGACCGACCGTGCGGCGACATCGAAATCCCGAAGGACCTCACCGCACGGTCCGTCACCCGCCACCCATGGTTTTGGGACCCTGGAGGCCCCAGTCGTCAGAGACATCCTCGGAAAGCGACCCAAGCCCCAAAATCGTGTGGTGACCCCGAACCCACACTGACTCACCACACGGTGTGGTCACCGCACCGCTTGGGGGCCTCGGTTTGGGGATCGATTTTTCTCGGAAAAGGCGTAGGCCCAGGGTTTTCTTTTAGTTGGTTAAACCCTCGGCCTCGACTTGCGCAAGGCCGGCGAATATATGCTGCGATGCATAACAAGGTCGCGTAAGGCCAGCGAATTAAAACATTGAGGGTGGCCCTAGCGAAACGCTGGTGTTTGAAATTCCGACCAATTGAACATATGGAAAGTGTATAATGTCGGTTGCTGCGGATGTCTCAAGCGAAACGCTTGTGTTGCAGAATGTGTTGAGGATGTCTCCAGCGAAACGCTTGTTTTGTGTTATACATTGTTCTACTCCTGGAGGCTAGAATTCAAAGGATGTCTCAGGTGAAATGCTTGTTTTCACGTGCCCAGGTCTTGAGGATGTCTCGAGCGAGACGCTTGGTTTCACGCGTCCAGGTTGCCCAGGCAGATGTCTAGCATGAGGAGTTGTTCAGGCAGTCTCGAGCGAGACGCTTGTTTTCACACGTCCAGGTTGCCCAGGCAGACGTCGAGCGTGAGGATTTGTTGAGGGCATCTCGAGCGAGGCGCGTGGTTTCACCTGTCCAGGTCGCCCATGGGGATGTCTAGCATGATGATTCGTTAAAAACATCTCGAGCGAAACGCTTGCGTTCACTTGCCCAAGGTCGCCCAGGCCAATGTCTGACATGAAGATGTGCTGAGGATGCCTCGAGCGAGACGCTTGCTTTCACTTGTCCAGGTCGCCCAGGCAAATGTCTAGCATGAAGAGGTGTCGAGAACGTCTCGACCGAGACGATTGGATTTACGTGCCCAGGTCGCCCAGGCGGATGTCTAACATGAAGATGTGCTGAAGATGTCTCAAGCGAGACGCGTGTTTTCACATGTCCAGGTGGCCCAGGCGGATGTCCAGCACGAGGATGTGCTGAGGATGTGTTGAGCGAAACGCTTGTGTTCACGTGTTCAGGTCGCCAGGGCGGATGTCTATCATGAGGATGTGGGCAAGAGGTCTTGAGCGAAACGCTTCTTTTCACGCGTACCAGTTGCCCATGCAAATGTCTAGCATGGTGTTGAGGATGTCTCGAGCGAGACGCTTGGTTTCACGTGTCCAGGTCGCCCAGGCGGATGTCTAACATGAGGATGTGTTGAGGAGATCACGGGCGAGACGCGTGTTTGCACCTGCCCAGGTCGCCCAGGCGGATGTCTATCACGAGGATGTCTTGAGGATGTCTCGAGCGAAACGCTTGTCGCAATAGAGCGCATCGCAGTGCAGTCCAACCCCGCCCATCCGTGGGGCGTCCCCTGGCGCGCTGGCGCGTCCACTGGAGCGTCCCTTGCGACGTTCTGGCGTGACGCGCCCTGACACGTCCGCTAGCACGCCGCTCGGCGTGGTACGTTCCCTGGCTCGTCCTCTGTCGCGCTTCCCGGCTCGTGCCCAGGCGCTTCCCCTGCCCGTTCCGTGGCGCGCCCTTGCAACGTCCCTTTGCATGACGTCCTCTGGCCGCCCCATGGCACGCGCCTTGGCACATCCCGTGGCAAATCCCTGACACGTCTAGGGCCCGTCCCCTGATACGTAAGCTGACACGCCCCCTGGCGCATCCCCTATTTCGCTCCTGGCACATCATGTGGCGCGTCCGTGAGTCTGTGCCCTGTGCCGTGTCGTTCTTGTTGAGAGCTGAGTCGGATTTTGAGGGCGAGTCGATTGAACGGCCCGCACGTTTCCACCTGAACTAGCTCTGGGGCACCTACTATGTGCTCAGGCAGCTCGAGCTTAAGATCCAGATCAATTCGGTCAGGACTCGGATGCAAAGGAGGACTCGATCCACAACGCTATAGAGCACAATCGCGGCATGGCACATCTCAATTCAGCACGGCGCAGCAAAGCACAGCCCTTGGCACGGTACATCAAGATCGATACACTCAAATTGCCCGTCGCCCAACCAAAGTCTTGAAAACGTTGCCATGCCTCACATTTCTATATTCCTTTTCCAGGTTCGTGGGTCGATCATGTTGAGAGTTTATGCGCGACGACGACGATGACGACGGCAAGGACGACGACGACGACGACGACGACGACGACGACGACGACGACGACGACGACGACGACGACGGCGGCGACGACGACGACGGCGGCGGCGGCGGCGGCGAGAATAACGACATGGCCCTCGGGAGGCCGATCGCAGCGCCAGCACCGCCGCTCTTCGCCGCCGCCGCTCCTGCTTCTCCTCGTCGGAGGGAGGGACGACGGTGGCGATCTCGTAAACTGGGCCGCCCGACTTCGTGTACCGCGCCCCGCCGTGCGCGGCGCGCCGCTGCCTCCGCGCCCTCGAGCCTCGAGCCGCCCCTCCGCGCTGGAGACGAGGCGCACCTGCCCTCCGCGCCCCCGGGGGGGCGACCTCGGCCCACCGGGGGGCGAGAGCCCGCGAGACGCCGCTGCCTGCCCCGAGGCCACGAGGCGCTGGGAGCGACCGCGAGGAGGATGGCGGCGGGAGGATTGGGCGTGGCTTAGTGGGGGGGTCATAAATGGGGGGGTCAGAAACGGTCCCCTTTCGTGCCCCTTTCGGGCCCCTCTGGAGCCCCAGGGGGCTCGTTTAGGTACCGTTTAGGTACCTTTTCGGACCACCCGCGACATCCCCCCATGCATGACCCCTCCATTACGCAACGCCCAAGAGGAGGGGGGGGGGCGTCCTCCGGCGCCAGGTCCGCGAAGCTGTTCACGCCGAGCTCGTAGGAGCGCTCCGCGTCGGCGTTGTGGGCCTCGCGGGGGGGGGGGCCGGCGACTGCCCGCGCGCTGCGCCCCCGCGCCGACCCTGGCCACCGGCCCGCCCGGGGCCCAGGACCGGGGCGTGCGCCCTCCTAGCTTCGCCAGCAGGCCACGCATGCGCGCGGGGATCAGCGATGGAGCTTCGCCTTCGGCGGCGCTCGGAGAGGCGAAGGGGGGGGCCACGAGATGTGCGCCATCCCCTACAAGGGCCCCAGAGCTCTGGCGACGCAGGCGCGCCCCCCCAGAGGCCCGCCCGCGCGCCCTCCCGACACGGTGGAGTCCGACCGGTGCTTCCGCCAGCGCCCGTGCACGCAGGCTCTGGGCCTGGGATTGGCCTGGCCAAGAGCGCTCTTGGATTAGTCCCACCAGCCCTTTAGGGCGTGAGTGGTTTAGAGAGCCCCTCTGTCCTCAACCCCCCTTCTTCCCCTTCGGGGAGGGGTTTACCCCTCCCCCTACCCCCTCCCCCTGGGCCTGGAGAGGGAGTTCCGCCCAGAATGCAAAATGCTGACACCTAAGCTTTGCTTCCGCCGCCTTCCACCCGCCATCCGCCGGCGGAGCCCTCGCTTTACTACTTCCGACGACGCGCACTACCCCCGATGAGCATCCGGCACAGGAGGTCTCGCGTTCGGGTGTTGCTAGAAGTGCCCCTGGCCCGAGGTGCCCCCAGGATTTCCGAGGAGGCCCCCGCGGCCGCCAGAGCACCCCCCTCGAGGCCAAGAGGACCCGAGGGGCTCCAGCGTGGAGCGAGAAGCTGGGGGCACCTTGGGCCAGGGGCACCTTCGGCAACCCCCGACGCGTGGGGCTCTAGAACCACCGTGTGTGTTCGGGGATGGACAGACCTCCCTTTAGTAAAACGTGGTTTAGTGAAAACGACCTCGGGCCAAAACCTGGCGGACGCAAGCCTGGCAAATGACGGCCGCGGCGCCCTCTCGAGAACCGAAAACGGACAATTCACTCATCGACATGTCAGGGTAGGAGGTCTGTCCACCCCCGATGTGTGGGCGGCGCCGGTGCCGGCACCATGCGGGGCCAGAGGCCAGAGGCCCGAGGAAGAGCGAGCAGCGGCAGGTGGGCCTCTGCGTGCCCCTGCCCCTGCCAAACCCCCCCGGCTCTGCTTCCGCCCGCAGCCGCCGCCGCCGTGCCGCCAAACCTAGGGGGCAAACAAACCTACCTCGCTTTTGACCACCCTCGCTCCCAAGAGATACCAAGCGATGCCAAACTACGGCCTGCGCTGCTCAGGCCGCTTGACGAGGAGGCGTATGGTATGACTTGGTTATGCCTGGAAGCGAAAGCGGGCTAGGTAATTCACGCTCCGAAAACCGCCGACGAGGAAGTCAATCCCTTCCGACCCCCGCGAGGGCGAGGCCCCTTCCTGGAGCGCCCCTGCGGGGCGACGCGCGGCCTCGATCGCCGCGTAGTTCGCCGCGAAGACGGCGAAGCGGGCCTCTCGGGGGACGCCGGCGGAGCGACGGAGAGGAGCGGGTCCTGCGAGCGACAGCA
>CAUYUJ010016865.1:0-15000 GCA_963575745.1 Prorocentrum cordatum | reverse complement strand
CATCACCATCGTACTTGTACGTGTTCCGATGAGGCGTGGTCCTTATGAGCATGATCGGCATCATCATGATCGTCATCATTACTCTTTTCCTGATCGTTGTGTTCATCATCTTCGTGATCGCCGCCGCCATCACAAGCTTCACCATCGTAGTCGTCATCGTCATCGTCGTCGTTATTGTCACCGCCATTTAAGTTCACGTGCTCTGAAGAGGCGTTTCCGGAGCACGTGAAATTGGGGCTGGCGGGCAAGTCCATCATCATCATCATCATCATCATCATCATCATCATCATCCTCATCATCGCCGTCATCATCACCATCACCATCACCATCACCATCATTACCGTCAACGACACCATGATGAACATCATGATCATCATCATCATCATCATCATCATCATCATCATCATCATCATCATCATCATCATCATCATCATCATCATCATCATCATCCCCATCGTCATCGCCATCATGGTCGAAGTCCTTTTCGTCAGTCATGGAACTGTTCTGGGCCGTCATGTGGGGCTCTGGGCGTGAGTGGGTTTTCATGGGGGGGTCTGGGAGCCCCGTGGGAGCTGTCTTGGGAGCCTCGCGGGGCTCTTTTGGGCAGTCGTGGGGTCCTCTTGGGTTGCCTCGGGGCCCTCTGCGGCTGTCTTGAGGCGCTCTCGGGAAGGTTGCAGGGGGCTTCGTGGGGCGTCTTGTAGGCACCCTGGGCTTTTCGGATACCGTCATGGGCGTCTTGGGTCGTCATTTCGGTGAGGGGGGGGGCCTGTCTGGACCATTTTTGGACTCGGAAGCCGCTGCGAAGCCCCCCAGACCTTTCCAAAAAGGGCCAGAAAGCGATCAGGATGACGGCGCAGGAGACGACGGTGACAAAAACGACAACGACGACGACGGCGCCGCGGCGCCGGGAAGGAGGAGCGGGGATGGACGGGTTAGAGGGTCGAAAGAGAAGGGGGAGTGGGAGAGGGGGGCGAGGGAAGGGGAAACGAAAGGTGGGGACAGAAGAAGCGGAGGAGAAGTGAACGAGGCACCAAGTTTTCTCCTCGGAGTTCGAGGCGCAGTGCACGTCGAAACCTCGACGCGTTTGCGGGCCAGGCGCCCCTGACTCAAGCATCGCGAAGGGGAGCAGCAAAACCCTCAACAGCCTGCGGGCCGCGCTGCACTGCGCCGGCGGGGATTACGCACACACAAATGCACCACCCCAGGCGTTCTGAACAACGATCCGGCGGGAAAGAGTGGGGAGGAGGGGGAGCAAGAGGAGGAGGAGGAGGAGGAGGAGGAGCAGGGAGAAGGCGGATGGGCGGGAGGAGAAGCGAGCAGAAACAAACAAGCTACCGCACCTAGAATGGGCTGGCATCCTCCGGGCGGAAACGCAGCTCGCGAGTGCGCAGACGCATCGGACTATGTCCGAGGTACTCGCGCTGGCGACCCACTCGAACGAAGGAGGAAGGGAGAAAGAAGGAAGCAGAGAAAGGAGGAGGAGAGAAGACGAACGCCACGGTCGCGGATGCCCACGTCGGGCCAATCACGGCAGGCAGACCCGGCGGCATTCAGGACAAGAACAACGTGCAATGACCGAGGCAACCAGCGTCATCAGCATCGTCATCCTCTTCGTCATCATCAGGGTCCACATGCGCACCAGCCACGTCACAAATGACGCCATCACCATCTTGTAGTCATTATAATAAAGCTCATCACCTTCAAGATCCTCGTCGTCATCATCATCCTCATCATCGCCGTCGCCATCGCCATCGCAATCGTAAATTCACGTGCTCCGGAGAGGCATCAAAGGAACACGTGAAATTGGGGCTGGCGGACATCCTCAGCTTCATTATCGCCATCATCATCGCCATTACCATCATGAGCAGAAACATCACCATCGCCATCGTCATCGCCATCGGCATCATTATCAGCATCGTGAGTGCACGTGCCCCGAAAAGGAGTGATCATCATGTGCATGATCAGCATCACTAAGATCGTCGTCATCATCGTCTATGTCATCGGTGTGCTCATCATATTCATGATCGCCGTCGTCAACATAATCCTCATCATCAGACTCATCATCGTTATCGTCGTCGCCATCGTCGTCGTCATCGCAAGACTGGGTGCTCCGGAACTAGGTTTTCGGAGCACGTGGAATCCAGGCTCGCGGGCATCTAAATCATCATCACCACCACCATCATCATCATCATCATCATCATCATCATCATCATCATCATCATCAGAATCTTCATCATCATCAGCATCATCATCAGCATCATCATCATCGTCATAATCATCATCATCATCATCATTATCATCATCATCATCATCGTCATCATCATAGTCGTCATCATCATCATCATGATCATCATCATCAGCATCATCATCAGTATCACCAGTTTCATCGTCACCACCATCATCACCAGCACGAACACAATCATCATCATCAGCAGCAGCATCATCAACATCACCATCACCATCATCATCATCCTCCTCATCATAATCAGCATCATCATCCTCATCCTCCTCATCATAATCAGTATCATCATCATCATCATCACCATCATCATCATCATCATCATCATCATCATCACCATCATCATCATCATCGTTACCATCATCACCAGCATCAGCATCCTCACCAGCAACATCATCGTCATCGTCACCATCAACATCATCGTCATCAGCATCGTCATCATCATCACCGATCCGCGCTGGGGTCCAGCGCGGATCCGAGAAATCCGCGCGGACCTCCGAGTTTTTATGTTTATGTCACTTTTTGTTCCCCTATCCTATACCATCTCGTCGGCCATTGCGAACCGGCGCTCATCAATGCCAGTCGAGGCCAATCGGCGTCAAATCGACGCGAAGCCGACGCTAATCGACGATGGCATACGCTAAATCGGCACTACCTCATCGACTCCCAGACGCCAATCGACGCTAATCGACGCTAAAGACGCAATCAAGAGGGCATACCAGGCTCCCATTATTTGCTACCGACGTGGCCCAGCGCAGACAGGAGATGGCCAGCGCAGATCCAAGAAGTCCGCGCGGAGCGCCGCAAAATCATGCCTGCGCCTTTCTGATCCTCGTCGCACGCAGGGGGGGTGCCTCTCCCTCTTCCTCCTCCTCCTCTTCCTCCTCCCCCTCCTCCTCCTCCTCCTCCTCCTCCTCCTCTCCTCCCCCTCCCCCCCTCTTCCTCCTCCTCCTCCTCCTCCTCCTCCTCCTCCTCCTCCTCCTTCCTCCTCCCTCCTCCTCCTCCTCCTCCTCCTCCTCCTCCTCCTCCTCCTCCTCCTCCTCCTCCTCGATCGCCCAATCCCCCCCCGGGACCCAACGCCCCCGGGGTTGGCCTGCAGACGGATTGCTCCGCCGCGGCGGCGGAGGGCCGGCGGGCAGGCGGGGCTCGGCCTCCAGAAGAGCGCGCCCACGACGACGGCCAGCAGGGCCACGGAGGTCGCCATCATGCCCGGCCCCCGCGCCGCCCCGAGGGCCTGGGCGCCAGGGTCCTTCGGGCGGGCGGCCCAAAAAGGGCCCCCCAGGGCTAGAAAAGGGCCCCAGAGGCGGGCGACCCAGGCCTCGGAAAAAAAAATAGCGGACGCTCATGCCACATTCGTCTGTGTACGCCTCCCCCTCCCCCCACTGTTCAAAGTTGGCGGTGGGTCTGATGAGGTGCACCTCGACCGCAGTCCCCCCCGCGCGTGCCAACCTTGAGTTTGGGGGGCAAGGGGGGTGTTCACTGATTGTTTCCCTGTACCGCATGAATGGGGGGCGAAGAAGAAGGCCCCGAAGGGGCCCTTTAAGGGCCCTTCTGGAGCAAGCAGGGGCCAAAAAGGGGCCCCAAAGTGCCCTTTCAGGGCCCTTTGCTTCACCCACCATGTAGGTCACCCTCCATTGCCACCCGCCCGCGTATCTGGGGCGGGGGCCCCATCGTTCTGTCTTCTATCTGCCTTTGCTGCGACACGACAGCAAAACGAACACGGTCCACGAAATCAAAAAAACACTGCTTAGCTCGAGCCCTGGCTGAAACGTTGAGACCGCCCCGGGGTACTCGGGGGGGCCTGCTCAGGCCAGGCGGGATTTTGTACTTTGGGGGGGGGCCTGTTGAGATAGCCGCGAATACCGAGGCCTTACCATCATCGACCCTCTCGAGGTGGAGGGCGGGAAAGAAAATGGGGACCATGACCGAGACTGGAAGCGGAAACGTCATCCCGATCCTGGTCACCGTCCACCTTGGCCAGCGCCAGTTCGTGGATCCTCCCCGCGAGTCGGCGACGGTCGGCATGGACCATGACCAATCGGCTACGCGCATGAGTGGCCCTAGGCAAGAGCGACCCTTGGTGCGCGGCTCAACGGGGGGACGCGGGGTGGCCAAACCTGGGCCCGCAAGCCGCTGCCACCGCTTCGCGCTCAACGGTCGGGGGACTACAGTGGGCCCGTACCAGAGATCACTCTGGCGAAAGGTCACTCCTGGGGAAACCAAAAGGTACCGATACCGCTACTACCTGGACCTCTCTTCGGGCGCATTCTGACCAGGACTTCGAGGCGAATCCAGCGGTGGCGACGAGGGCCTCCCAGGAGGCCCAACAAGAGGGAAAATGAGAGAAGGGTGGCAATACGGGTACCTTCCCAGAGATCCGATGTCGTGTATGCGGGGTCCCCGGAAGTCTCGACCCATTCCTCAAGACCAGTTTTTCATCCCGAATCGTTTTTTCCTCCCAGGGCCCGGCGAGGGCCCCCAGAGGCCGAAAGTTACGAAAAAACTCCGCCTTGATGTTTTCAATAGGTTGGATCTCTGGGTTTTCCTCCTCTGATCGCCTTGGCCATGGTCTTGGCCACTGCGCTTCTTTGAAGGGGCACTGGAACACAGAAATAACTAGACACACATCCCAGGATTCCCCTTATTTCCTTACATTTCCTTGAGTTTCGTCTTCCCCCCACTGCCCATATCCTCCCATCTCTTCCTGGGGATCGACGATTGATTATAGGTCGGTTATGTCCTCCTACAGGCGGATTTTGGGCGAAAGATAACAAAATTCAATAATCGGCAGAAACAATCAGAAACAGTCGAAAAATCGTCTCATGACTGTTTTGTTCGACTATTTTTGAACATTCCTCCAGAAGAGGGACAGGCCCGACTTACGATTGAGTGTGTGTGTGTTTGCTTTTTTATAAAAATAGAAACGCACACACAGACACACACACGCACACCCACACACACACACACACACACACACACACACACACACCGACCGACCGAAGGGCCGATGCATCGCACATCACGTCGCTTTCAATCAGTAGATGAAAATGCATCTACAGCGCGCGCGTCGTTCTCGAGGAGCCCAGCAGCATCTTGCGATGGCCACGCTCGTTTGGTTTACGCGCTCCAAGGAGGCAGCAGGCAGCGAAACGACGAGCGCGCCTTGTAATGATTCAATGAAGCGTCTACGATGGAAAACCCAAACAACCAGTGAAAGATAAATATTTCTGGTCCCGATTTTTCCCTTCCGGACTCTTCCCGTAGGTCGGGCCTTTCCCCCTACAGGGGGATCTTCGACGAAAAATAAAAAATACACCAAAAATGCCCCAAAATGGCCAAAAATACTCAACAAAATAGTCCCCAGCCTATTTTTGAATTATTTTTTGATTATTTTGAGGGTATTTCCTTGTTTTTCATCGAAAATCCCCTTGGGGGATTTTCGACGAAAAACCAAAAAAACATTTCAAAAATGCCCCCAAATGGTCAACAAAAAATCAGAAACTAGTCCGCCGACTATTTGTTGATGATTTTTGGATTACTTTTAGTGTATTTTTTTGTTGTTCGCCGAAAACCCCCTTGCAGGGGCACAGGCCCGACTTGGCTCTTCCCTCGAGGCGCGCGGGCGGTCCTGCCAGGCCGCGGCCGGAGCCATCGGCCACGGCGGCGCGCCCGCGCCTGCGCCCGCGGCCCCCGGCGGGCCATGCAACGGCACGGCCTCGGGCGCCCGCGCGGCGCCCCGGCCGAGGCTGCCACCGCCCCCCTTTGCTGGAGCCTGCTTCTTTTTTTGGGGGGGGGGGGCTCCCAGGTATGATCGCGTCGTGACAAAGATCGGAACAGGGAAGTTTTTGGCCATCTTCGGCCTCGGGAGGCCCTCGCCGGGCCTCGGGACCGTCAAGAAACGGCTCAGGATGAAAAACCGGCCCCGGGGAAAGGGTCGGGGTTTCCAGGGACCCAGCATCGAAAAAATCAGGACGTCGCCTGTCTGGGCTCGGGCAAGCGTCCTTGCGTGGCGTTGGCCCTCCCCCCTCTCGACGAGCGCGCTCCACTACTCGCAGAGCAACTCCTCCTCCTCCTCCTCCTCCTCCTCCTCCTCCTCCTCCTCCTCCCTCCCTCCTCCTCCTCCTCCTCCTCCTCCTCCTCCTCCTCCTCCTCCTCCTCCTCCTCCTCCTCCTCCTCCTCCTCCCGCAAATGGCCAGGATCCCCAGCGGGGGATCTCCGATAAATTGCATCAAAGCAGACAGGTGTTTCTCGCGGACGCTGGTGAGTAGGCACTCTGCGAGTCGTGGAACGCGCCCGGCGACCCCCGCCCCCTCCTCGAGCGAACACTCGCGCGTGCAAGTGCCTTTCGCCTTGCGTGCGTGATCTCCGCACGTGCCCGCTGTTTTTGTGTCGGGCGTGTCCCCCCACAGGGGGATTTTCGACGAAAAATAAAGAATACCCCAAAAAATACCCAAGAAAAGGCCAAAACATACTCCAAAAATAGTGCCCAGAGTATTTTTTGACTATCTTTTGACTATTTTGGGGGTATTTTTTATTTTTCGTCGAAAATTCCCCTCTAGGGGGACAGGCCCGACTTAACGCTGTTTGCGGCTTGCGTCAGGTTCAGGCCCCCCCCCCACACCCCGTCCATGCCAGCAACCTTGCCGGGATCCGGCTCCTGTGGGTCTTCGCCGGGCCCCTCCGGGGGGCCCCCTGGAGGTCCTCACCAGCGACGACGCCGACGCCGACGCCGACGCCGCCGACGCCAATACCGCCGCAGACGATGACACCGACGACGACGACGACGACGACGACGACGACGACGACGTCAGTAACGACGACGACGACGACGACGACGACGACGACGACGTGGTCGCTGTCGCCGCCCTCATCCGCGACGGCGACGATGGGGACGAGGGTTGCCATTGCGCTCCTCTGGCCATCGCTCGGACGTCCATTCCCTGTGTTGTGTTCGGTTTCGTGCGTGTTTTTTTCGCCAAGTGGTCAAGGATGCTCCTCGATGGTCCTCGCCGAGGAAAAAATGCACACGTCCGAGCGATGCCAGGCCCTCGCCGACGACGGCGCCAGCGACGGCGACGAGGGCTGCCGCACCCTCGCGCAGGACGCGGTCCGCATCGAGTCGGGATACATCGGGTGAGATCGGAGTGCGCGTCGGATCGGGCTGCAATGGGCACGGAATCAGAGGCGGATCGGGGCGGCTGCGCCAGAGCGCATACAGTCGGGGCGCTGGCCTAAGGAACCCTAAATAAGGAACGAGGCCCCATTTTTCCATAAGTTAAACATCGATTTCCGATCGAAAACAGAAGGAAAGCCTGAGGCAAGCTGTGAAACACTTAAGGAACGCGGAGCCCCTCCCCAACCAAAAGGGTTCCTTCTTCAGGGCCCCGACTGTAACAGCGCTGTGCGAGCATCGAGCCGCATCGGATCGTCGGAGCAGCGGGATCGGGTCGGAGCGGGCTGGCCGAAGCCGACGTCAAGTCGGAGCGATCGGATCGAAAGGGACACTGCACGTGGGCTTTCGAAGGCCCTCGTGAAGGTCCCTGGAGGCCTTCGGGAGGCCTCCAGACACCGTCGGTGGCTCTCACTCGGAAGCCCCTCGCGAGGGCCTTCGCGGAAGCTTGCCGAGGCCCTTTTTAGAGGTCCTCAGAGGTGTTCGGTGTTTCTTGCCTTGTCTTGTGCCTTCTTGTTTCTTGTGTCTTGGGTTATTCCTCTTGCACTGTCGGATCGTATTCGGACATTAGCTCCCAGGCGATCGAACGCTTCCCGATGTGTTTCCCAACCATCCTGTGGTGTTGGGTCCTCGTTTTGAAGAGACAGCGAGCGCCCCGCGTCCCATCTGCTCTTATCCTCCTCCCCCTCCTCCCTCCTCCCATCCCTGCCTCTCCTCTCCGCTTGTCCACCATTTTGGCACACCCCTCCCTCACACGGTTCGTGGCCCATAGGGAGCTCCACCGAGGCTCCAGTGGGAGGGTTCGCATGGCACCACCGCGCCAGTTCCTGCGCACCCCTCACACATTGCGTGGCCCCATAGGGAGCTCCACCGAAGGCTCCAGTGGGAGGGTTCGCATGCCACCACCGCGCCCAATTCAGCACACCCCTCACACGGTTCGTGGTTCCATAGGGAGCTCCACCGAAGGCTCCAGTGGGAGGGTTCGCATGGCACCACCGCGCCCAATTCAGCACACCCCTCACACGGTTCGTGGTTCCATAGGGAACTCTGCCGAAGGCTCCAGTGGGAGGGTTCGCATGGCACCACCGCACCCAATTCGGCACACTCCTAACACGTTTCGTGGCCCCATCAGGAGCTCCACGGAAAACGCTACCCACAATGCGGTACTCGCAGCTGCGTGTTGTTGGGTGCTTCGTCAGGCAAATTCCGAACCATTTCGTGTGCTGGGTCCTCGTCTTGAATTCGCAACGCAGCGCGTCTCATCCTTCTCTCCTTCATTCCTCATCCCCCTCCTTCCTCATCCTTGTCATTCGTATCATCCGCATCGTTACCATCACTATCATTCGAGTCACCTCTTCACCACACCCTTCACACGTTTCGCGGCCCAACAGGGATCTCCACCAAAGGCTCCAGTGGCAGGGTTCGCATGCGTACCCAGGTCCACTTCGGCAACACCTCTCACACACTTCGTGACCCCACAGGGAACTGGGAACTCCACCGAAGGCTCCAGTGGCAGGGATCGCATGCGTACTCGGGTCCACTTCGTCATAGCCTCTCACACGCTTCGTGGCCGCATACAGCTCCACCAAACGCACCAATGGCAGGATTCGCATGCGGAGTCGGGTCCATCTCGGCACACCCCTCACACGCTTCGTGGCCCCATAAGGGAGCTCCACCGATACTCCAGTGGCACCGTTCGCATGCGTACTCGGGTCCACTTCGGCACAACCCCTCACACTTTTCGTGGCCCAATAAGGGAGCTCCGCCGAAGGCTCCAATGGCAGGGTTCGCATGCGTACTCGGGTCCATTCTTGCGCACACTTCACACGGTTCGTGACCTGTTAGGGAGCTCCGCCGAAGGCTCCAGTAGGAGGGTTTGCATGCGTACTCGAGTCCACTTCGGCATAACCCCTCAAACGTTTTCGTAGCCCCATAGGGAGCTCCAACGAAGGCTCCAGCGGCAGGGTTTACATGCGTACTCGGGTCCACTTCGGCACAACCCCTCGCACGCTTCGTGGCCCCATAGGGGAGCTCCACCGAAGGCTTCCGTGGCAGGGTTCGCCTGCGTACTCGGGTCCACTTCGGCACAACCCCTCACACTTTTCGTGGCCCAATAAGGGAGCTCCGCCGAAGGCTCCAATGGCAGGGTTCGCCTGCGTACTCGGGTCCATTCTTGCGCACACTTCACACGGTTCGTGACCCCTTAGGGAGCTCCGCCGAAGGCTCCAGTGGGAGGGTTTGCATGCGTACTCGGGTCCACTTCGGCATAACCCCTCAAACGTTTTCGTAGCCCCATAGGGAGCTCCAACGAAGGCTCCAGCGGCAGGGTTTACATGCGTACTCGGGTCCACTTCGGCACAACCCCTCGCACGCTTCGTGGCCCCATAAGGAACTCCACCGAAGGCTCCCGTGGCAGGGTTCGCCTGCGTACTCGGGTCCACTTCGGCACAACACCTCACACGTTTCGTGGAACTCCAACAAAGGTCCCAAAGGCAGGGTTTGCATGCGTACCCGGCTCCTCTTCGGCACACCTCTCACACGTTTCTTGGCCCCATAAGGGAGCTCCACAGAAGGCTCCAGTGGCACCGTTCGCATGCGTACTCGGGACCTTTTCTGGCGCACCTCTCACACGCTTCGTGGCCCAATAAGGGAGCTCCACCGAAAGCTCCAGTAGCAAAGTTCGCATGCGTACTCGGGCCCAATGTCGGCACACCCCTCACACGCTTCGCACCCGCAGCCAACCGGATTCAGGAGCCCCCCTCCCAGCCATCCCTATCACAAGAACAATGCAGAGGGCACTTTGGCGGCAGAATCTTGGGTCATGCTCGGGGGGGCCACGAGCACATTGTGCTGCTTTTTGACAGCCACGGCGGAGGTCAGCAGATGGCCTGCTGCGCGCAGGGCCGCCACCACTGTCAAGAAACAAAACCCTGCAACTTGCACTTCGCGGCTAAATCCTGGGTCGTGCTCGGGGGGGGGCCTGCGCGCACAGTGTATGGTTTGTCCCAACCATATTGTGCTGCTGGGTCCTCGTTTTGAAAAGACAGCGCCCCGCGTTCTCCTCCTCCTCCTCCTCCTCCTCCTCCTCCTCCTCCTCCTCCTCCTCCTCCTCACGCTGCCCCTCCCTCCTCTCTTCCATGCCTCTGCCCTCCGCATGTCTATTTCGGTACACCACTTACACGCGTTGTGGCCCCATAGGGAACTCCACCGAAGGTCCCTATGGCACCGTCCACATGCACACCACTCGCACGTTTCGTGGCCCCAGAAGGGAGCCCCACCGAAGGTCCCAATGGCACCGTCCGCATGCGCCCCCGCCACCAATTTCGGCACACCCCTCACACATTCCTGGCCCCGTACGGAGCTCCACCGAAGGTCCCAGTCCCAATGGTACCGTCCGCACGCGTCCCCGCCACCAATTTCGGCACACCCCTCACACCACCCTTGGCCCCACAGAGAGCTCCACTGACGGTCCTTGTGGCAGGGTCCGCATACGACCACGCCACCCATTTCGGCACACGCCTCACACGCTTCGCGGCCCCATAGGGAGCTCCACCGAAGGTCCAGTGGCACCTTCTATTCTGCACGCGTCCACGCCATTCATTCTGGTACACACCTCGCGCGTTTCGTGGCCCCACAGAGAGCTCCACCAAAGGTCCCAGTGGCAAGGTCCGCATGCGTCCTCGCCACCCCTTTCGGCACACCCATCACACGTTTCGTGGCCCCAGAGGGAGCTCCACCGACGGGCCCAGGGCCCAGTGGCACTGTCCGAATGCGCCCCGCCACAAACTTCAGCACACGCATCACACGTTTCGTGGCCCCATGGGGAGCTCCACTGAAGGTCCCATTGGCACCGTCCGAACGCGTCCCCGCCACTCATTTTCGACACACCCCTCACACGCCTCGTGGCCCCATAGGGAGCTCCGCCGAATGCTCCAGTGGCAGGGTTCGCATCCTATTCTGGCACACCCCTCACACGTTTCGTGGCCCCATAAGGAGCCCCTCAAAAGGTCCCAGTGGTACCGTCCACACATTTCCTCGCCACACATGCCAGCACACCCCTCACAAGTTTCGTGGCCCAGTAGGAAGAGCTCCACCGATAATCCCACTGGCACCGTCCGAACGCGTCCGCGGGACTCATTGCCGGCGCACCCATCACACGCTTCGTGGCACCATAGGGAGCTCCACCGAAAGTACCAATGGCACCGCTCGCACGCGCCCCCGCCACCCATGCCGGCACACTCCCCACACGTTTTCGTGGCCCCATGGGAAGCTCCACCGCAAATACCAGTGGCATGGTCCTCATGCGTCGCCGCCACCCATGCCAGCACACCCCTCACACGTTTCGTGGCCCAGTAGGAAGAGCTCCACCGATAATCCCAGTGCCAATGTCCGCATGCGTCCCTGGCACACATTTCGGCACATCCCCCACACGCTGCGTGGCCCCAAAGGGAGCTCCACCGAAGATGGTGCTTACAACTGTGTTACTCACAACTGCATATGGTTGGGTCTTTCGCAAGGCTATTTGACAGGGACGGCGGGAGTGCTGGCAGATGGCCTGCTGTGCGCAAGGCCACCCTCCCTTCCAGCGAATGACCCAGCCATATGCAGTTGCGAATGCCGTGTTGTGGCACCGCGTTCGGTGGAGCTCCCCATGGGGCCATGCACCGTGTGAGGGGTGCGCCAAAACGGGGCGGCACCGCCATGCGAACCCAGCCACTGGGGACTTCGATCGAGTTCTCTATTGGGCCACGAACAAAGTGTGTGGGGTGCGCCAAAATGGGGCGGCGCTGCCACGTGGACCCTGCCACTGAAGCCTTCGGCTGGAATCCCTATGAGGCCACGACATGTGTGAAGGGTGCGCCAAAATAGGTCGGCGCTGCTGCAACTGGCTCCTTCAACTGATCTCCCTATGGGGTCACGAGCCGTGTGAGGGTTGCAACATAATAGGGCGGCGTCGCCATGTGGACTCTGCCACCGAGGCCTTCGGTGGAACTCCCTCTGGGGCCACGAACCGCTTAAGGGGTGTGCCGAAATAGGGCGGTGACGCCATGGGACATTCCTCCATGGGGCAACGAGCCGTGTGAGGGGTGCGCCGAAATGGGGCGGCGCCGCCATGTGGACCCTGCTGCTGGGGCCTTCGGTAGAGCTCCATACGGGGCCACGAAGCGTTGCACTGGGGGTGCCAAAACACAGGCATGCGGGGGGCAGAGGCGAGGATGGGAGGAGGGAGGAAGGGGAAAAGGAAGAAGGAAGGAACGCGGGGCACTGCCTCTTCAAAATAAGGACCCAGCTCCACAGGATGGTTGGGAGCAAGACAAACTGCACGTCGCGGCTAAATCCGCCGATCCTGTCAGTGTGTGTGTGAGGGGCTTGTCCATTCGAATCGTCCTCTTCGTCATTCGTTAGTCGTCGTCTCTGCCAGCTCAGTTCCCTGCGGCCCCCATTTCCCTGGGCCCGTCGCCGCTCCCCTCCGTTTCCTGGGCCCTCTTTCCCAAGCGCGCCAGCCAAAGCGAAATTCAGCAACGTCGTAATTTAATCGAAGGGAAGCCCCCTCTCGTTGATCCCTCACCCATCGGGAAGGGGGGAATACGCATCGGTCCTGGGGGGTCGCCACCCAGACACGCATCCCTCCCGGGGGTCCTGGGTCCCAAAGAAGCTTCAGGACAGGCCAAGAGTGCCCGAAGAGGCCCCCAAGTCGGTCTAAGAGGACCCCGCACCGCCGAACGATCTGTCCAAGACGCCTTCACGGCCTCCCGAAGGCACATGAGGCCTGCAAAACGCCCCAAGAGCCCTCCAGGAGCACTCCCAAAAAGCCCCCCAGAAGCAACATGCATTAATTTCCCCATGGGTTGTTGGAGGAATTGGGCGTTCTCGCCTCGACGGCCCAAGAGGCCCCCAAGATCGCCCCAAGACGGCCCAAAGTCCTCCAACAAGTTCCCAACATGGCCCAAGAGGGCCCCAAGACGGCCCGAGACGCCTCCAAGACAGGCCAAGAGGCACCCAAGACGGCTCCAAGAAGGTGCCCAGAAGGGGAACCCCACGGAGATCTCGAGCCCTCGCCCCCGAGAAGCTCTCAGGAGGCCCCAAGAGGCCTCGAAGACGCCTCCAGGAAGCCCCCAGGAAGCCCCTGGAGGCCCCGAAGAGGCCCCCAAGAGGTCCCCGAAGAGTCTCCCAACGGCCCCCAAACTGTCTGCAGAGGCACCCGAAAGCGCTCCGAAGAGACCCCGACAAACATCCCATCCTCCCCCTCCTCATCCTCCTCCTCATCCTCCTGTTCCTCCGCCTGGTCTTCATCGTCCTCCACCTGCTCATTGCCCGTCTCGACCTCCTTTTGCCCCAACTCCCCCTCCTCATCCTCCGCATGCTCTTCTTCATCATCCCCCTCCTGCTCCACGGCGTCCTCCTCCTCCTCCTCCTCCTCCTCCTCCTCCTCCTCCTCCTCGTTTTCCTCCTCCTCCGCCTCCCTCCTCCTCCTCCTCCTCCTCCTCCTCCTCCTCCTCCTCCTCCTCTTCCTCCTCCCTCCTCCTCCTCCTCCTCCTCCTCCCTCCGCTTCCTCCTCCACCTCCTCTTCCTCCTCCTCCTCCTCCTCCGCCGCCTCCTCCTCCTCCCTCTTTCCTCCTCCTCCCCTCCTCCTCCGCGTCCTCCTCCTCCTCCTCCCCTCCTCCTCCTCTTCCTCCTCCTCCTCCTCCCTCCTCCTCCTCCTCCTCCTCCTCCTCCTCCTCCTCCTCCTCCTTGCCCTCCTCCTTGCCCTCCTCCTCATTCCCCTCCATCGCATCCTCCTCCTCATCATCCTCCTCCTGATCATCCTCCTCATCATGCTCCCCCCCTCCCCCGAGTGCTCTTCCCCCGGTGCTCCGCAACCGTACCTCGACCTCGTCCTTACCATCCTCCTCCTCCTCCTCCTCCTACTCCTTTTCCTCCTCATCATCAGCATCAGTATCATCATAATCATCATCAGCATCAGCAGCAGCAACAGCATCATCATCATCAGCATCATCATCATCATCATCATCATCATCATCATCATCATCATCATTATCAGCAGCAGCAGCAGCATCAGCATCAGCATCAGCATCATCATCATCATCATCATCATCATCATCATCATCATCATCAGCATCATCATCATCAGCATCATCATCATCAGCAGCAGCATCATCATCGTCATCATCATCAGCAGCATCATCGTCATCGTCATCATCATCATCATCCTATTCCTCATCATCATCATTATCAGCAGCATCAGCAGCATCATCACCATCACCATCACCAGCACCATCATAATCATCAACATCAGCAGCAGCATCAGCAGCAGCATCAGCATCCTCCTCCTCATAATCATCATCATCATCATCATCATCATCAGCATCATCATCAGCATCATCAGCAGCAGCATCAGCATCATCATCGTCATCATCATCATCAGCATCATCGGCATCGTCATCATCATCATCATCAGCATCAGCATCAGCATCAGCATCATCATAAGCATCAACATCATCAGCGTCATCATAATGATAAGCAGCATCACCACCACCACCATCATCATCAGCAGCATCATCATCAGCATCATCAGCATCCTCCTGCTGCT
>CAUYUJ010016864.1:214048-259207 GCA_963575745.1 Prorocentrum cordatum | reverse complement strand
TCCTCCTCCTCCTCCTCCTCCTCCTCCTCCTCCTCCTCATTATCATCCTGCTCGTCCTCGTCATCGTCCTCCTCGTCCTCATCATCGTCATCCTCTTCCTCCTCCTCCTCCTTTTACTCCTCGTCGTTTCTCGCGAGCCTTTTTTGAAACTTAGTCTTTACCACCGGGGTCCTCGCTTCTCGCGCGCACGCCGACCGGTGGCGCGCGCTGCCGCAAAATCCACTCCAAGATTTCGTTCAGAGCGTACTGCAAGGGCTCTTACACTGACCAAACGTCGCCGCAAGTTGGCCTGCAGCGAAAATGAATTCCCTAGCACACGGGACTTGTCAAGAGCGACGACCATGCCAACGTTCTGCAGCTCAGCCTTCAACGAAACGCCTGCTGCTGATAACTCATATGCTACACGATGGGCCCCACCCTCTCCTCGGAGGACACAGGTCGCCGACGCAGACGGCAAGAGGAATGGCAGGGCGCCCCCATCGAACCTCATCGAGGGGACCTCTGAGCATCAGCAGCAACAGGCAACTGACGCTGAGGCATCCTAGGAGAATAATCTGGTCGACCGACATCCTCTCACCGCAGAGCCCCTGCATTTCCAAAACATGAGGGGCCCGATAGGCCAGCACCAATATCTTCCGTTGCCAGAAGGGGGAAACCAGATTTTTGGGAAGCCCGCATAGGGCGTTCGTGGCAAACGAGTTCGAAAGCATTCTTTGGGTCACTCAGCAGCGCAGCCGTATCGGAGCCCATGTCGGCATGATATTCTGCCCATGCCGCTTGCAGCCACACCGAGAGCTCAGCCGATGTGCCCCGAATGGCCCACCAGAATTATCTATAGTTAGCTTGCTGCCACGCCTGCAAAATATCACGACGCCGCCGAGCCTGAACTCTACATAGACAGCGCACGAGACCGAAGAGCCTGCCTCCTCCAAGCCTCTTAAGGATGAGCACAATGGGCGCGGTCATCGACGGCCACTCGACATGCTGCTCAATCATGGAGATGAGCCGGCACAAGATCAACAGCGCTTCATCAGAGAGTCTTAAGAGCTGCCTTGGTGGCAACTGGTCAAAACCACTTCCCGCCCCCTCAGGGCCACGCCGGGGCGACTTGCGCGATGCCCCCGGGCGGGTGGGGGAAGGCGTTCTCCGAGGCCCCGAGACCAGGAGAGAGAGGCGGGCGCTCCTCCAATCCGCCACCATTTGGCCCATTCGGCCTGCAGAATGTCAATCTCCTGCATGGAGTTGGCGAGCGCATGCTGCACAATGGTGGAAGACTGCCACGCATCTGGCAGCTCGATGCACTCAAACAGGGCAGCCGGCCCGTTCACAGAGTGCTCCCTGGTCCACTGCCCCCGCCCAGCTGCCTCGTGAGCAGCAGCGACGCGAGTCAGAGATAGAGCTCGAGCAATCGCCAGATCAGCGCGCACCTCGGCAAGCGAGGAGCACGGGCCAGGATGCTGCAAGTGGCCCAGCATCAGACAGACTTGCGTCATGCAGCCAGACTGCACCAGCGGCGAGGGCTGCAGCTTCCCCGCCGCACCCGCTACGGCAGGTTCGTGCCGTGTCGACCCCGGCGTTGGTTCCCGACACCGCGCTGGATCGTTCAACCTTGAACGATCGGCCGTCTCCGCAACGTCCGATCGTTCAACATCGACCGATTCTGGGCCGCCGCCGGCGTTCAACCTTGAACGCCCGCGCTGGGGTCGCCGCCGGTCGACACGACGCGAACCTACCGTACCTGCCGAGTCCTGCCGACGCCACAAGACATAGACACGGCCCGAAACATCTGCGCCACCTCCCCCCACCACATCGCCGGCGCGTCGACCCGTGGAAACGCCGGCGGCACGGGTCGCCCAGGAGAGACCCCCCCTCCTCCTCCTCCTCCTCCCCCTCCTCCTCCTCCTCCTCCTCCTCCTCCTCCTCCTCCTCCTCCTCCTCCTCCTCCTCCTCCTCCTCCTCCTCCTCCTCCTCCCCCTCCAGCGGAAACGAGCATGCCCTCGACGTCCACGAAATCCAGCAGCCAGATCGGGATCAACCTGGTCAGCCTCAAGCAGCCCCAAGTCGGCTGCCGTGATAAACTGGCCCCAGGACACCGCGACGTCGCCAGACTCCACGGCGGCCCGACTGAGGCCCCAACGATGCTCATCAGGAGGCTGTCGGAGCCCAGCGGGAACCAGAACAGGAAACCTTCCGGGCACTTGAGCAACCCTCACCTGAACAGTATTACGCGGGCACGCAGGTACATCATGACGGGGTAGTGAGGCGCCACGGGCGCGAACTCACGGCTGACAACAAAATGGCCGATCACGCGATCGGCTGGTCGGCAAGTCCCGTCGCCGGCGGCTGCGATGACCCCGTCGAGGGCAGAGGCCCATCCACTATAATTTGAGGGAGTTTCTGTGGAACTCACGTCATCCTCACCCCCGGCGCGAAGAGCACGAGCCCAGAGCGGCCTCCGGCACCGTTTCCGGACGGATCCGCTGGATCCGCTGGATCCGCTGGATCCGGTGACGAATCCCAAACCGGCGCCCTCGCCTGAGACATCCTCACAAAACGGGCCCCGGGGGGGATGCCCAGAGGAGCCCAGAGCGGCCTCCGGCACCGTTTCCGGACGGATCCGCTGGATCCGCTGGATCCGGTGACGAATCCCAAACCGGCGCCCTCGCCTGAGACATCCTCACAAAACGGGCCCCGGGGGGGATGCCCAGAGGAGCCCAGAGCGGCCTCCGGCACCGTTTCCGGACGGATCCGCTGGATCCGCTGGATCCGCTGGATGGTGACGAATCCCAAACCGGCGCCCTCGCCTGAGACATCCTCACAAAACGGGCCCCGGGGGGGATGCCCAGAGGAGCCCAGAGCGGCCTCCGGCACCGTTTCCGGACGGATCCGCTGGATCCGCTGGATCCGCTGGATCCGACGAATCCCAAACCGGCGCCCTCGCCTGAGACATCCTCACAAAACGGGCCCCGGGGGGGATGCCCAGAGGAGCCCAGAGCGGCCTCCGGCACCGTTTCCGGACGGATCCGCTGGATCCGCTGGATCCGCTGGATCCGGTGACGAATCCCAAACCGGCGCCCTCGCCTGAGACATCCTCACAAAACGGGCCCCGGGGGGGATGCCCAGAGGAGCCCAGAGCGGCCTCCGGCACCGTTTCCGGACGGATCCGCTGGATCCGCTGGATCCGGTGACGAATCCCAAACCGGCGCCCTCGCCTGAGACATCCTCACAAAACGGGCCCCGGGGGGGATGCCCAGAGGAGCCCAGAGCGGCCTCCGGCACCGTTTCCGGACGGATCCGCTGGATCCGCTGGATCCGCTGGATCCGGTGACGAATCCCAAACCGGCGCCCTCGCCTGAGACATCCTCACAAAACGGGCCCCGGGGGGGATGCCCAGAGGAGCCCAGAGCGGCCTCCGGCACCGTTTCCGGACGGATCCGCTGGATCCGCTGGATCCGCTGGATCCGGTGACGAATCCCAAACCGGCGCCCTCGCCTGAGACATCCTCACAAAACGGGCCCCGGGGGGGATGCCCAGAGGAGCCCAGAGCGGCCTCCGGCACCGTTTCCGGACGGATCCGCTGGATCCGCTGGATCCGGTGACGAATCCCAAACCGGCGCCCTCGCCTGAGACATCCTCACAAAACGGGCCCCGGGGGGGATGCCCAGAGGAGCCCAGAGCGGCCTCCGGCACCGTTTCCGGACGGATCCGCTGGATCCGCTGGATCCGGTGACGAATCCCAAACCGGCGCCCTCGCCTGAGACATCCTCACAAAACGGGCCCCGGGGGGGATGCCCAGAGGAGCCCAGAGCGGCCTCCGGCACCGTTTCCGGACGGATCCGCTGGATCCGCTGGATCCGGTGACGAATCCCAAACCGGCGCCCTCGCCTGAGACATCCTCACAAAACGGGCCCCGGGGGGGATGCCCAGAGGAGCCCAGAGCGGCCTCCGGCACCGTTTCCGGACGGATCCGCTGGATCCGCTGGATCCGCTGGATCCGACGAATCCCAAACCGGCGCCCTCGCCTGAGACATCCTCACAAAACGGGCCCCGGGGGGGATGCCCAGAGGAGCCCAGAGCGGCCTCCGGCACCGTTTCCGGACGGATCCGCTGGATCCGCTGGATCCGGTGACGAATCCCAAACCGGCGCCCTCGCCTGAGACATCCTCACAAAACGGGCCCCGGGGGGGATGCCCAGAGGAGCCCAGAGCGGCCTCCGGCACCGTTTCCGGACGGACGACCTGACTGCATAACACGCCTGGATATGCCGACGGGGGCGAAGGAGGAGGAGGAGGAGGAGGAGGAGGAGGAGGAGGAGGAGGAGGGAGGGGGCAGGCGAGGGAGCCCCGGCCCTGGGGGAGGGGCCCTGAGGGAGCCCTGATGGGCTTCCGGCACCATGGAGAGGTCCTGTGGGGCGGCCGCTCCTTCTTCTCTCGGTCGTTTCCCTCTCGCCCAGAAGCGCGCGCCCCTTCTTCTATATATACAGAAACTCCCGATCAACCGCAGAGCGGCGGATGTTCTAGAACCGCAGGCTCCATGTTGAAGGCTCCGGCGAGAACGAATGGCATTCCCAGGGGCCCCAAGACACCTCCCAAATGACACAGAATGGCCCAGCTTCGCGTGGTTAGCCCGATAATGCGACGAAGGTAGACACTTGCAATCAGAACGCCCCCAGGAATGACGCCTCCAAAATGCAAAAGCCCAAGGCGCCCCGGCCCCAGAACGTCGGAAGCCCCGAGAACCGTGGATAGACCAATATGCGTGGGCACAAACAGAATCACACCTCCTGGCGCACCACCACGACCAGCAGGCACGGCAGGATAGACTCGGCTGCGTCGACCCTGGGCTCGAAGCTGCGCTCCGAGCGGCCCGGCATCGACAACGTGAGCTTCTCGGAGAGCCAGAACATCAGCGCTGGCAAGGGAGGAGGTGAGGAACACGTCAAGCCCGGCGTGCCCAAAAACATGACAAGTCACAAAAGACCAGGCTCGCGGCTCAGAGCGCTCATCGCTAAACGGACAGCTGCACTCTGGGCTTCTTGGCCCGGGCCAAGGCATCCTGCGGGGCGGCCTCGACGGCCCCGCGGGCGACGCCGCGGGCGCCGGCCTCGCCCTCGCTCTCGCCGTCACCATCCGCGTCGCCCTTCGAGGCCTCGGCCACCAGATCGTCGATCCACGCCCCGTCGAGATCCTCGAACCGGATGTCGCCCACGGCTGCATCAACGTCTCCTTCAGCGCCATCAGGTGGAGCAGGCTGCCCAACACCACCAGCAGCGCCAGCGTCAGGACACTCATCCTGACGAGCTGCTTCGGCCGCCGCGGCCTCGGCAGCCTGCTTGGCCCTGTGCTTCATGGCCTGGTCGCGCTGAGTGATGAGAATGTCGAAGTCCTGCAGCACGCTGGGAGTTGGCGCCGAGCTCTCGCAACTGCGCTCGCAGCGCGGCTGCTGGGTCTGACGCGGGAGCGGCTCCCTGCCGCTGCCCTGGGAGCTCGGTGAAGGCGCAGGCGGCTCGCTTGGCTGCCTCTCGCTCTTCCCCTTGGAAACTGTCGCGCTCGCATTGCAACTTGTGAGCGCGCTCCATCTTCAGCACAGGATGGCCACGGGCCTTCTCCAAGGCCGTCTCGGCCTTCTGCACCTTCGACTTGAGGAGGTCATGCTCCACCCGGGCCTCCTTCGAGGCAGCCAGTGGGTCACCATCACGCACAGCGCGCCGAGACACAACATTGGCCCGAACAGCGGCAGGAATGAGACCAGAAAGACATCAAATTGAGCGGCGTCCATGGCAAAAAAAAACTTGAATTTGGCCGTCGTCCAGCGAACCGACGACCACGGAATTGGCACCACCCGCTCCACCGTTAGTCCTTCCGCGAGAGTTTGGTGGTCCACTGGCCCATGCTCCCGAAGGGGGGTTGGCTTCGACTTCGCCTGGGGCCGCAGGGCGAGGGGGCACCACAACAATAGCACATCTTGCGCTACATGACGTTGCTTGTGAACTTACATTTCCTGAAAAACATGTCCACGTTTGCAAACCCCACGGGTTGCGGACGAATCCTCCGCCACCTCGGCCATTACCGCCCATGACAAGCACCCAGAAAGAGCGACTATCACGTGCAATAACAGTGGGAGCTACAGTACACGGAAAGCTGGGGAACGCTGGGGTTCGTTGTCGGGGGCGCACTCCCCACACGCCAGAAATAACTGCAAGCCAGAGACACACGCTACGGGCTTGAGCCAAAATGGCTACAGTTCATCACCGTCATCATTATCATCACCACCACCATCATCATCATCAGCATCATCATCAGCTTCGTCATCATCAGCATCATCATCATCATCATCATCATCATCATCATCATCACCAGCATCATCATCAGCATCATCATCATCATCCTTCTCCTCCACCTTGCTCGTCGTCCTCCTCCTCCTCCTGTTCCTGCTCTTTTCCTCCTCCTCCTCCTCCTCCTCCTCTTCCTCCTCCTCCTCCTCCACCTCCTCCTCCTCCTCTTCCTCCTCATCTGCTTTTGACACACGGGAAGGGGGGGGCAGGACTTCTCTTGGGCGAAGAGGGGGCGGGAAGCCGACGGGCCGCTGCTCGGCCACCGGTGCGCCTGCAGCATCGCCGCCGCGCGCGCCTCGTGCTCGGCCACCTGCGGCGTTGCCCCCACGATCCCAACCACCGCTTCCTCCTCATCCTCCTTCTCTTCCATCTTGCTCGCCCTCCACCCCTCTTTCTCACAAGTAACTGTTCCCTGTCGCACCCCGAGGCCAATTTCCAGTGCGGGCCGGGTGTTCCGCCGGAGACCTCCTCGCCATCTATGGCCCCGAAGCTGAAAAATCGACAACCATTTCACAAATGGAGGGCGGGTCGTTTTCAAAATTTGACTCTCGCCTGAGTGCCGCGCACATCCGTGTTCAAGAGCTGCACAAGATTCACGGATTGAGGGCGACCCGTTTTCAATGTGTAGCTCTCGCCTTAGCGCCGCGCGCAGTCGCTTTCAACAAATTGCAAGGGCTTCACGGATTGAGGGCGGCTCCTTCTCAAAAATGTGGTTCTCGCCTTAGCGCCGCGCACGTTCGTCTTTAACATGTGCAGGAGTTTCATGAATTCCCATGATCAGCGTACCAGAAATGGCGTGTTGGAAGGATTCAGGATTATGAGGGCACAACAGTTATGTTGATTCGCGGTGCTGAAAGACCAAGAATGGCGTTCTGGCACGATTCAGGATCGTCAAGACGCAACACTCGGGTTGATCCGTGGCGTTCCAATCCCGAAAACCATGTTTCACCATGCGTCAGGGCCTTCAAACGGTTGTTTTCCAACGAGGCAGTTCCCTCAGTGGGAATGAACCAGTCGGGGCCTATGAAGAGAGAGCTTGGAGGGAGGGTGCATTCCAACATCGTTGATGGCTATTGGGTTTACAATGGTCCTCCTCCTCCTCCTCCTCATCATCATCATCATCATCATTATCATCATCATCATCACCACCACCACCACCACCATCATCATCATCATCATCATCATCAGCATCATCATCATCATCATCATCATCATCATCATCATCATCATCATCATCATCATCATCATCATCATCCGTGGTCCTCCTCCTCGGTCGGTCGAACGGTGGAAAGCCGAAGCCAATGATGATGAGAGAGACGGCGAGAAGACCACTGGGTGAAGAACGAAAGCAGGCGGCAGTAGCAAAACGCGAAGGCGGACTACCAACTGCCAGGCACTCTGGGCGCTGCTCGCACCTGTGGGTGCGAGCAGGGGGCACAATCGCTTAAAGTGGATGCGCGCTTGAGATAAGAGACAGGAAATCATATAGGATTGGGAGCAGGAAGAGCCTTCGCCACAACGTGAGGCCAGTTACTGCCTGAGGCGCAGCTGCCCAATGTGTGGGCAGAACCCTGTCGCCACTGCCAGGAAGGTGCCGCGCCTGGCGGAGCCTGGGTTGCCTTGGCGTCCCTTCACAACAGAGCCTTTCACTGGAAGCAGCGTTGCTGCTCGCACGAGAGGCCGAGCAGTGCTGCAACTCAATAAGTAAACTAGCACAACAACAAAATAGTCATACTAATAAACTGACCTGAGGGAGGGGGAACCGGCACGTCACATCACAGAGCGGGCGCAGCCGTCCGATGTAGCATGCAGTCCATACGAATGCCATGAACCAAGTAGGGATCCAACGGTGCCACGAACTGTCGTAACCCTGATGGTACGTGCCACCCGTCATGGGTATCGTCAAAATCCACGCGTGCCCTTAACGCACGCTCGTCGTTGAGGGTCCAAGCAAAGGGGGCCTGACGACATCCAAGGACGGGAGAGGGGCGTGGCCGGGGCCAACGCACAGTTCGGGGAACTTGGAGCGGGCTTCCTGCGAGAAACAAGCAGCCAAAACTTGGCACAAGTGACTCGGGTATGTCGTTAGATGTGCCGCGAGCCAAAGTCCATCATGGCCAGCACCCCAGAACCCTCTGTGATGCCTCGAGAGGGTGCACCTTCCGTGTCCCTGCTTGGCGCTTAGAACGGAATCCATAGAGGTCAAGTTGACAGCCAACAACGTCGTGGGCTTCAACCCCCGGCCTCTAATGATGCACTGGTGGATGTGGTGGGCCTTAACCCCAGGGAGCCTCTCGAGTCTTCGCAGGGGCTTAAGCAAGCAAGAACTCGGGGCGTCGGGCACGAGCGCGTTGTGTGATGGGGTGTCCACAACAGCTGGCACGCCATATATCCAAGCCTCAAAGGGAAAAAAATCGTGGTCCGTAGCAGCAGATTGCCCAAGCGCGCCTGCTCACATTCACGCGAGTTGAGACACCCCAGCCCCCATAGATGCTGAGCTGATTGTAGAGGACGCGGAGGCTTCTTCCCCCAAGGGGCGTCCTCGGGAACTTCTGGGAAACGGACGGAGGACCAAGTTTCACACGGGAGTCCAGCAAGAATTCCAACAACTCTCCCAGAGCGGAACAAGAGCGACCAAAGCCTGACGGTGTCGGGCGCCGTGAGATCACCATGGATAGGATGACAAGCAACATCGATATTAAACAAGGTCAAGCTAGTTGGGAAATCATTGATTAAAGCCTCTAGGAGCCACTGGAAATCTTGCTCACGCCTAAACCCCGAGAAAAGGTGCAAGACGTATTTCATGGGCCTGATGGGCAGGGGCCTGGGTGAGAAAGCACTTGGGTCAGGCACGGGGAGTGGGGGTATGGCCTGCAAATCTGCACCAAGTTCCTTGAGCTTCTTGCGAGAGATCCCGATCTCAGGTCCAACAGAGGGCCCTCTGACTGAACTGTGGGAGTTGACGCATAGTCAGCCGGCCTCCCTTTGGCTCGACTGTCAGCTGCCACTCGACGAGCGTCATCACGAGCGGCCTCCAGCTCCTGTTGTGTTGGGTGAGTCGGGCAACCTTCTCCAACTGCTTGAAGCACATTTGGCAAACAGAACCAACGGCAATGGCAGTAGGGGCATCGGGGTCCTCCTCCTCCTCCTCCTCCTTTTCATCATCCTCCGTATCAGTCCTCATCATCATGAGCATACTCAACCATCATCCTCCTCCGGTCCTCATCATCATTACCAGCAGCAGCAGCAGCATCAGCATCAGCATCAGCATATGCATCATCATCACCATCAGCAGCAGTAGCAGCATCATCATCATCATCATCATCATCATCAGCACCATCCTCATCATCAACAACAACAAAATGAGCATCAACAACAACGCCAACAACAACTGCAACAATCACTTTAAGACTGTTCGCCCTTATCTGCTCGAGTGTCGAATAACGCGAATTCCCCAAACCCTCGATACCCGCCCCTTTCGTCTTCGATCGAACCCCTTTTGGGGGGTATAACTTTCTTCCCTGCAGGCCGGGCCCCGGCAAGCGGCGGGGCGGCCGCGGACCGTCCGCTTGGCCAGCGGCAGCGCTGATCGGCGGGGCGGCCGCGGACCGTCGACCCGACCCCAAGAGGGACGGACAGGGGACCGACCACGACGACGACGACGACGACGACGACGACGACGACGACGACGTCGACGACGACGGCAACGACGGCGACGGCGACGACGACGACGAGCGAAAGCGAGAGCGAGAGAACGACAGCAGGGCCACGAAGGGCACGAAGTAGGCCACGAAGGGCGACAGCGGGGACACGAAGGGAATGCGTATGGGGCCACGAAGAGCGCGAACGAGCGTGGGCCACGAAGGGCGGGCAGATGATGCGGGGGCCACGAAGGGCATGCACATGGGGCCACCACGGGCGCGAACGAGCGGGGGCCACGAAGGGCATACGTATGTTGGGCCGCGGAGGGCACGGACGGGGCCACTGAGGGCAGCAACGGGGACACGAAGGGCAGCGAGGGGGCCACGAAGGGCGACAGCGGGGCCACGAAGGGCATGCATATGGGGCCACCACGGGCGCGAACGAGCGGGGGCCACGAAGGGCATACATATATGGGGCCACGAAACAAAGCGAGGGGGCCACGAAGGGCTGCAACGGGGCCACGAAGGGCAGCGAGGGGGCCACGAAGGGCTTCAACGGGGCCACGAAACAAAGCGAGGGGGCCACGAAGGGCTGCAACGGGGCCACGAAGGGCAACGAGGAGGCAACGAGGGGCTGCAACGGGGCCACGAAGGGCAGCGAGGGGGCCACGAAGGGCTTCAACGGGGCCACGAAACAAAGCGAGGGGGCCACGAAGGGCTGCAACGGGGCCACGAAGGGCAGCGAGATCCCGATTCCTAGGTAGTGAAGGAGTCCTAAGCGTGAGCACGACTCCTGGGTGCCTGGGTGTCGGGAGCGCGGCGCTGGAGTAAATTGCAAGAAATTCCAACGCAAGGGCGCTATTCTTCAGTAAATTGCGAGCAAGTCTCCAGCGAGAGCGCGACTCCAGAGCGCAGGAGGAGCGATTCCTGAATAAATCGTAAGGAAGTCCCAAGCGAGAGCGCGATTCTTGAAAAAAATGCGAGGAAGTCTTGGGCGGGAGCGGGGGTCCTGGCTAAATTGTGAGGAATTCTCAGGCGAGAGCCATTGTTGTTGTAACCCGGGGGCCAGGGGGCCAGTTTGAGCAGGAAGACTTTTCGTAACAAAAAACAAAGTGCGAGCCCCGGGGGGGCACTTAAATTGAAAAAAATCAATGTGCATCGGTGGGGGGGGATCAACAATAATTATTCTTTAAGAATGAGAGTTCAACCACAATAACACCAATTAGAGCAACACCAACATCGCCATCACCATCACCATCGTCACCATCATCATCATCATCATCATCATCATCATCATCATCATCATCATCATCATCATCATCATCGTCATCATCGTCATCATCATTAGTATTATCATCATCGTCATCATCAGCATCAGCATCATCATCACCATCGCCATCATCAACAACAGCAGCATCGCCATCATCACCCTCATCAGCACCATTATCGCATCATCAACACCATCATCAACAGTATCATCAGCAGCAGCAACACCGACAGCAGCAGCATCATTATCACCGTCATCATCATTAGCATCATCAGTATCATCGCCATCATCGTCATCAACAGCAACAGCAGCATCGTCATAATCACCATCATAATCATCATCATCGTCATCATCATCAGCATCAGCATAATCTTCATCATCCTCACCATCATCAGCATCATCAATATCATCCTTAGCATCATCCTCCTCATCATCAGCATCAGCAGAAGCACCGGCCTCGACAGCATCAGCATCAGCATGTTCATCATCACCATCACCAGCATCGGAATCATCGTCATCATCATCAGCAGCATCATCACCAGCATCCCCTAATCAACATCATCATCACCATCATCATCATCATCAGCAGCATCATCGTTATCAGTATGCCCATCATCATCATCAGCATCAACAGCATCATCACCCTCATTATCATCATCAGCAGCAGCATCAGAAGCAGCAGCAGCATCATCAGCACCATTATCAGCAGCATTGTCATTACCATCATCCTCATCATCATCCTCATCATCATCCTCATCAACATCATCATAAACAGCAGCAGCAACACTGGCAGCATCATCATCACCAACAACAGTATCAATATCACCACCATCATCACCAGCATCATCATTGCCAGCAACATCGTTAGCAGCATTACCATCATCAGTACCAACATCACCATCAGCATCGTCATCATCATTACCAACATCATCACCACCACCACCACCATCACCATCACCATCAACATCATCATCCGCATCACCACAAAATCGTCATCATCATCCCTGCTCGTCCGTCATCAGGCATCTTCCTTCTCCACCATCCTCCTCCTCCTCCTCCTCCTCCTCCAACCTCCCTTCTCCTCCTCCCCCTCCTCCTCCGTCCTCCGCCCTCCTTCTTCCTCCTCCTCCTCCGCCTCCTCCGTCCTCCTCCTCGTCTTCCGCTTTCCGTCGTCAGTCCTCAGTCCTCCGCCGTCTGCCCTCCTGCTCCTTTTCCTCCTCCACGTTCTCCTCCTCCTCCTCCTCCTCCTCCTCCTCCTCCTCCTCCTCTCCCTCCTCCCTCCTCCCTCCTCCTCCTCCTCCCTCCGCCTCCTCCTCCTCCCCTCCTCCTCGTTCTCCTCCTCCACAACGTCGTCCTCCTCCTCCTCCTTTCCTCCTCCTCCTCTCCTCCTCCTCCTCCTCCTCCTCCTTCTCCTCCTCCTCCTCTCCTTCCCTCCTCCTCCTCCTCCTCCTCCTCTCCTCCTCTCCTCTCCTCCTCCTCCTCCTCTCCTCTCCTCCTCCTCCCTCCTCCTCCCTCCTCTCCTCCTCCTCCTCCTCCTCCTCCTCCTCCTCCTCCTCCTCCTCCTCCTCCTCCTCCTCTCCTCCTCTCCTCCTCCTCCTCCGCCTCCTCCCCTCCTCCCTCCTCCTCCTCCGCCTCCTCCTCCTCCTCTCTCCTCCTCCTCCTCCTCCTCCCCCTCCTCCTCTCTCTCCTCCACCTCCTCCTCCTCCTTCCTCCTCCTTCCTCCTCCTCCTCCTCCTCCTCCTCTCCTCCTCCTCTCCTCCTCTCCTCCTCTTCCTCCTCCTCCCTCCTCCTCTCCTCCTCCTCCTCCCTCCTCCTCTCCTCCTCCTCCTCCTCCTCCTCCTCCTCCTCCTCCTCTCCTCTCCTCCTCCTCCTCCTCCTCCTCCTCCTCCTCCTCCTCCTCCTCCTCCTCCTCCTCCCCTCCTCCTCCTCCTCCTCCTCCTCCTCCCTCCCCTCCTCCTCCATCCCGTGTCCTTTTCTAATAACTCTTTCCTGTCACACACCCAGATGCGTCGGTAGTGTGGGCCCGGCGTTTCGCCTGAGACATCCGAACATTCGTGGGAGTTGTGACGAACCCCGTCAGAACCCGAACATAGGTTTAGCCCTGTCGGCCCGAACCCATGTCACTTGTTCCCGAAACCAGCGAACGTTTCTCTGAGGTCATTGTCGGGCAACTCGGCCAGGAAAGCGCGGTAGCCTTCACCGTGACCCTCAGGACGTGGTGCGTGGGTTTGTGGTTGTTGATGCGTCGCCAGCGTGCTGCTGCGCGCTGGGAAGCCCAAAATAAGTGTTCGCCGCACTGCTCCACAGGAGCGGCGCGTAGATCAGGGCCATCGGCGGCAATTTTCCATTCGCCGAATGAGCTGATGGCGCCAGCGTCGGTGCCTGAGTCGATGCCGTTGCTAGGAATATCTCCTGCGATGGCGGCGCGGGTGCGGGTGGACTCGGTGCCGCTCCTAGTGCAGCTGGACCCAGGACGCCCCAGCTCGATCTGACCGCTGTGCCATAGACACTACGAGCCTGATCCTGCGTGGGCGCACCCGTGAGGAAGGTCTGTTGTCGGGCCGAGTGGACCGCTGAAGCGAGATTGCTGGGCGATCCCTCGATCATGTGCCCAGTGCGTCGCAGGTGACCCGTCATGTGCGCGAGCTGTGCTGCGTTGGTCGGGTAGGCCATGTTGTAGTGTCGCAAGAACCTGGTCAGCTGGATGTTTCAAATTCTGACCGCGCGCAAGAGGAGGTGACTGAGACCTTCGTTGTCGATCACAAGCTGACCAGCTTGTTGCGCACGGTTGCGGAAGATGTCGAAGCGTGTGAGGAGGTTGTCGATGCATTCCTGCAGCAGTCTGTTGAAGTTCAAACGTGCTAAAACTGCCGAAGTACGCCCCTCCTCGCTCACTTGGCCCCGTCGCTCGGCCAAACTGTGCACCAGGAAGGTCATCGGTGGCACTGGCTTGCTGTTGATATGCCCTCCTTGGATCAGGGCAGCTGGCGGCCATTCACCCACGAACTCACGCGCCATGCCAGTGAGCCGTGATGAAACGAAGGCTGCCTGGTGGAACTCATTGAGGCCTGAGTTCGCCACTGACCCGATCATTACCTCCCGTACCCATCGCTTGAAAGGCACTCGAGATTGCTGCTCAAGCCCCCACGTGCGGAGGTGTCGCATGTTGCCGCCGCCGCCGCCGCCGCCTGCATCCACACAGGACAGGCAGCCAGCCACGGCATGCATGCCCACTCGGATGGCCTCCCATCCACAGCGGGGCCCCCCCCGTAGGTCTAAGAGGTGCTAGAGGCCCGGGGCCCATTGACGGCGTTGCTCCGACCATGAGCCTCTGAGCCGACGCGGGCACCTGCCCTGGATGCGTCCCTCCTCGCCAGCGTATTGGGCGTGATTTCCGTAAGGTTGTTGTGGCGCCCCCGGCGCTCGGAAGACCCCTCAACATAATCGTAAGAATGTTCGTCGTGCGTCGTGTCGTCACTGTACTGAATACCCCCAACTGCACGATCGTCAAGACGAGCGCGCATCGGGATCTCGACCTGCCAAGCAGAAGGGAGTAGGAGGGTGTTGCGATTGTTCATGTCCCAAGAGATCGAAGACGGATGCCACGTCTGTTTCGCCGTCCCTAGAAGCACTGGCAACATAGTCGCCAGACCCCCCACTGCTTTCCCACATGTCCGCTTGTTTGTCCCAGGACTCTCGTAACATGGTTGCGAGTGCTCGGGACCCGTGGCAGCAGCCGGTGATGCGATCGCTGTATCGATCAACTGTTCATTATACGCAGCTGAATCCCCTTCTGTGGGTGTTTCCACTTGCGGGGGAAACGTGGCCGTGGGATCCGCGAATTGCCCAAGCATTGCCTGCGCGAACCTGGGATGAAGAGCAGGCGGGGGCGGCACGGCACCGCGGTCCTTGTAGAGTTTGAAGTCGTAGTCTTTGTCCGAATTGAAACAAGACGTGCGCGGCTGCCCCGTTACGAGGTACGGGTAGAGCATCGCGAAGGCTCGGCACCTAAAGGCGGTGAACCTCCTGAGCTCAAGGGCGGTGAGCAGGGGAAGTCGGTGCCGTCGAAGCTGAACAATAAGAGCATACCACGCGGGCCATGGCGGAGAAGTGGACGGGAACCGAAGCTCCGCTACCAACTAGAAAATGAGATGTGAATAAAGAAACAAATATTTCAATATGGCAAAAAGAAATAACAATGGCATGTGAATAACAGCGAGAATAAGGCAGGCGCGGGAAATAGCACTTGAGCCAAATGGCGTCTACGCACCTGCTTTCCCTTCCCCGCACAGCATGAGGTAGACAGGCAGGGAAGATGGACAGGGGATGCAAAGATATCATTCGAGCAGGAGGAGGAGGATCGAAGGCCGCGTCCGCCCAAGGAACCAGAGGCCCGCAGTTCGAAGCTCCAAGCAGCAGGAGGAGGAGGAGGAGGAGGAGGATCAAGAATCGACGAGGAGGAGTAGAAGGATCGAGGATCGAGGACCGAACATCGAGGAGGAGGAGGAGGAGGAGGAGGAGGAGGAGGAGGGGGAGGCCCGAGGAGGATCGAGGAGTAGGATCGAGGAGGAGGATCGAGGAGGATCGAGGAGGGCCGAAGAGGAGGAAGGGGGAAGATCGAGGAGGATCGACGAGGATCGAAGACACCACCCGGCGGCGGTCGAGCGCGCAGGGCGGGGCGCGGCGCGCCCGGGTCGCGGCCCCGCGCCACAGCTCGACCTCCTGGCGGAGGTGGTCCCTCTCAGCACGCAGGCCAGCCTGCGGGCGCGGCTCCTCGGTCCTCGTCGATCGTGGGGGCTCCTCGATCCTCCTCCGTCCTCCTCCCTTCCCTTTCCCTTTGCGAGTAACTCCTTCGTCCTGCTTCGTCCTCCTCCTCCTTCGTCCGCCTCCCTCCTCCCTTTCCTTCTCCTTGCGCAAAGCTCCTCCCTGTCGCGCCCCGCAGCCAGTCGGAAAGACGGGCCAGGCGCTTCGCCCGACACCTCCTCACCGTTTATGACCCTGAAGCTTACAGGGCAGTTTTTAATACATCGGAAGTTTGATACATTGGACTTTTAATACATGATTAATGTACTAATACATCAATGCATAAATTCACCATTGTTTTCAATACTAAATCCCTTCATTTTTAATACCTGATCCGCACGCGGAGCATGTATTAAAAACGGCACTGCAGAGAATTTGAAGCATCTTCACGGATGGAGGGCGGATCGCTTTCAAAACATGGCTTGCGCCGCAGCGCCGCGCACATCCGTCACAAAAAAGGGCGCGAATCTCACGGATTGTAGACAGCTCGGTTTCAACATGTGGCTCTCGCCTCAGCGCCGTGCACAGCCGCCTTAAAGCTTTCAAGAATTGCACGGATTGAGGACCAGTCGTTTTCAAAATGTGGCTCTCGCCTTAGCGCCGCGCACATTCGTGATAAGAACTTGCAAGGGCTTCACGGATGGAGGGCAGGTCGTTTTCAAAATGTGTTTCTCGCCTTAGCGCCGCACACATTCGTGATAAGAACTTGCACGAGCTTCACGGATGGAGGTCGGTTCCATTTCGAAATGTGGCTCTCGCCTGAGCGCCGCGCACAGGTGTTCAAAAAGTGCAAAAACACGTGCAAAGATTGTCATTGTTGCCGTCCAAGACATGGCGCTTTAGCGCGACGTCGGAAGGTCAGGGCGCCACAGTAACGCTGATTCGTGGTGCTGAAGTTCCAGAAAATAGTGTTCCGGCACGAGCCTGGATCGTCAAGACGCGAATAACGGCGGTTCGCGACTGAAGTCCGAGGAGCGGTCTTATGGCACAGTTCAGGATTCTCGACCGCTTGTTTTCCAACGGGGCACTTCCTTCCTTGAAAATCAACCCTAGTAGGGGCCTGCGAAGGGGAAGCTTGGAGGGAGGGTCTTTTGCAACATCGTTGATGAGTCTTGGGTTTATGCTGGTCCTCCTCCTCCTCCTTCCTCGATCATCCTTCTGCTCCTCCTCCTTCTCCTCCTCCTCCTCCATTCCTCCTCCTCCTCCTCCTCCTCCTCCTCCTCCGCTCCTCCTCCTCTTCCTTCTCATCCTCATCCTGCTCCTCCTCCTCATCCTCCTCCTGATCCTCCTCCTCGATCCTGCTCCATTCCCTTTCATTACAAAAAGAATCTCCCTGTCGCAACCCGAGGCCGGTCGAAAGAGCGGGCCCGGCGTCTCGCCTGTGACTTCCTTACGATTTACGGTCCTGAAGCTTTAAATTCGCAATAGCTTCACGGATGGAGGGCGACCCGCTTTCAAAATGTGGCTTGCGCCGCAGCGCCGCGCACATTCGTTTTCAAAATGTGGCTCTCGCCTTAGCGCCGCACACTCTCGGCTAAAAAAATTGCAAGAGCTTCACGGATAAAGGCGGTCCATTTTCAAAATGTGGATCTCGCCTGAGCGCCGCGCACATTCGTGATAAAAACTTGCGATAGCTTCACGGATGGAGGGCAGGTCGTTTTCAAATGTGGCACTCTCCTTAGCGACGCACACACTCGACTAAAAAAATTGCAAGAACTTCACGGATGGATGGCGGTTCCTTTTCAAAATGTGCCTCTCGCCATAGCGCCGCGCACATTCGCCTGAAGAGTTTACATCAGTTTCAAAGATTGCTGGTGTTTGTGGCACGATGTCGGAGGGTCAGGGCGCAACCGTCACGTTGATTCGGGGTGTTGGAGTCCCGGGAGTGGCGTTCTGGCACGATTCTGGATCGCCAAGACGCAACATTAATGGTGATTCGCGGCGTTGAAGTCCCAGGAATGGCATTCTGACACAATTCCCGATGTTCAAACGGTTGCATTCCAACGGGGCACCTCCCTCAATGAAAATGAATCCGTGTAGGAGCCTATGGAGAGGGACCTTGGAGTGAGGGTATATTGCGATATTGTTGGTGTGGTTGGGTTTACACTGGTCCTCCTCCTGCTCCTCATCCGTTTCCTCCTCTTCCTCCTCTTCCTCCTCGATCATGCTGTTTTCCTCCTCTTTCTCTTTCTCCTGCTTCTCCGCCTCCTCCTCCTCGTCTTCCTCCTCCCCTCCTCCTATTCCTCCTCCTCCTCCTCCTCCTCCTCCTCCTCGATCCTCCTCCTTCTATTCCCCCTCCTCATCATCATCCTCCTCTTCTTCCTCCATCTCCTCCTCTTCCTCCTCCTCCTCCTCATCTTCCTCCTCCTCCTTCTCCTCTTCCTCCTACTCCTCCCGCGCTGCGCTCGTCCTTGCAAGAGTTCCGGACTTGGGTGGCGACGGAGTCGGCGCTGCCGATCTTGCACAAGTCGATCAAGTCCCCGCCGCCACCCGTGGAGGAGCTCGTGCTCAAGGGCGAGGCGGTGCACCACCCCATGGCCATCATAGACCGCGAGGTGTCGCATTGGCACAACTGTATGGAGCGGTGGCGAGAGTTTCGATGGTCGGCGGCTTCTGCGTACTGGACGAGGTTCGGGCAGAAGCAAAGCTGCAGTCCCTTCCTCCCCTGACGGGCGCCATGCTTCAGGAGGCGGCTCACTCCATGCGGCCCCGAGCGGGCCAGAGGGTGGACCGCCTTTCCCCATTAGACGTTGAACGATTTCCTCCTGAGGGATTGGATGAATTAGCGTTGTTGCTCAACGATGCCGAATCTTGTCTGACGTGGCCATGGCTGCTGCTGTTAACGATTGGCCGCATGTTGGAGAAGAAATCTGGTGGAGACCGTAATATTGGACTTGTGGGCATGATTCCGCGAATATGGTCCAAGTCCAAAAAGCCGTGTGTTCAAGCCTGGTGTATTCAAGCCTGGCCTTCAGAGTCCCAACCTTTCTGGGACGCTGCAGTCGTAGGCAACGCTGCACTTCGAGAAGGGTCCGCTCGAGCCCTGAGCGACGAGGTGCACCGTCTTCTGGGCATCGAGTTCGGCAATGGTTCAGTGGATATTCGAAGATTACACGACAGTATCTGCTGGGTCCGATTGGCTACCAAAACGCTCGCTTTCGGGTTCTCCCCCCCGAAGCAATGCAAGTGGATGCCACATGTGCCCCCGCTGCTCTGCCGCACCGGCCGGGGGCGCCCGGCCCGGGCAGAGCCGCCAAGACCTGTTCAAGCTGTTGTCCTCCTCCTCCTCCTCCTCCTCCTCCTCCTCCTCCTCCTCCTCCTCCTCCTCCTCCTCCTCCTCCTCCTCTCCTCCTCCTCCTCCTCCCTCCTCCTCCTCCTCCTCCTCCTCCTCCTCCTCCTCCTCCTCCTCCTCCTCCTCCTCCTCCTCCTCCTCCTCCAGCTCAAGTGGCACGTCTGGCCCTTCGGCGTCGCCAAGGCCACCTCAACCCAACCCGGAGACCCGAATTTCGAGTGGGGGGGGTAAGGGTTCCACATGTGTTTTTGTTCTATGTTTCCCGACCCCCCCCCACTGGAAATCGAGGGTAAATCTGCTGAGCCTTCGGGTTGGGTTGGGGCGGTTTGGTGGGTGGTGGCCTTCGGTGTCGCCAAGGCCACCTCGTCTCCCCACTGCACCTCGCACCATCGCTCGATAAACCCATACATGGGTGCAAGATCAACGCTACTCCAGATTTCGTAATAAAAGGGAGGGGGTCTGGACCCTCCAAGACAAGCCATTTCAGACCCCCCCCCCCTGGGAGAACCCTCCAGAACATCGTCCCCAGACCCCCCCAGGCCCTCCAAGATAGCTTGGAAGAGACCCCCCCCGAAATGAGAACCCCCTCCCTTTATTACGAAATCTGGAGTATCATTCCCCAGTTTCTTCTCCAGGCGGGCCTGCGGGATCCCTGCTGGACCGACGCACGTCCGGCACGGAGTGCCGCTGCCATCTGCGAGCCACAGCGGCTCTGCCCGCCCACTGCTCTGCGCGGACGGTTCCACGCGCTTCAGCCAGACGTTGGCCCAGCTGTCAAGACCGCAAGTTCCTTCATGAAGGGGCCCCAGGACACACAAATAAATACACACAAATAAAAAGATTCCCCATATTTTCTCATATTTTCTGGGTGTTTGTCTTCCCCCCACTTCCCATAGTTTCCAATATTTTCCAGCTGTCAAGACCGCAAGTAGAGGCCTCCCAGACGGTGGCCCAGCTGTCAAGACCGCAAGTAGAGGCCTCCTAGATAAGGTCCGAGCAGATGGGGTCGGAGGATCGCACCACATCGCCAATGCATCGGCAATGCATCGCCGATGCATCAGCGATGCATCGGCGACGCCAACGATTTATCGGCAACGCTGGCGTGGAGAAGTGCGGGCTCCGCATCGAGCCGCATCGTCGATACATCGGCGATGCGGCGCGATCCTCCGACCCCATCTACTCGAACCCCATCTAAGAGGTCTAGAGCAAGCTCCTTCGGGGAAGGCCCCTGGATCCTCGACCTTTGCAGCAGCCGTCACAGCAGCCTTGGCCTTCGGACCTGGTTTGGCCTTGGGCTGCGGGGTGCCGGCTCAAGGAAGTACTGGTGGTTGGTCGGAAGGGTTGCCCTTGCCGTCTCCGTTCTCCCCGTTCCCCTTGCCCTTCTCTTCCTTTCTCTGCCGGTATTCAGCCCAAGCCTTCTCCTTGTCTGGGTCTTGCTGACCCCCGGTGCTCGACGGCCCCTGAGCTGGTGCCCCCCCTTGCCGCACGCCACGCACCTCTGAGTCGGCTTGCCGCCCTTGTCGCGCACGGGGAAGCCCGGGTGTTGGCACCAACAAAAGGTACCTCGCGCGCGGAAGCCTTTGTCTTTCCAGGAAGAGCACACAGGTGCCCACGGTGCCCACGTAAAAGTCGAAGAACTGCACTTCTGGCCATTCACGGCGACGCCCGCTGCAGTCGGGTCACCTGCGGAAACCGGCCGTTGCATCTGTGACAGAAGATCCGGGGCAGAAGCTGCAGAAGCAGCCACTGCAGCTGCCTCCCTGGCTGTTGCCGCCCTCTTCACGTCGGCCTCCTTTCTCCCCCGTGGCCCGAGCTCTCTGCGCGCCAATAGGAGGTAGAGAAGTGTTCGCGCTGGTCCTACCTGTGACCACCATAGCTCCCAACTCCGCCCCTGCGAACTGAGTGGTGGCCCGCAGCCTTTCGCGACTGAGCCTGCGGAGGTGGCCCCACTGCTGTTCCACGGCAGCCCGACGGAGACGCAAGGCGCAGTCGCCGCCCTCGAAAGCGCCATTGTAGATGGACCGTGCCCCTCTGTAGAGCTGATCCAGACCAGGCAAGGCCACTCCAATCGCTACAGCCCTGGTCAGAGCAGCTAACCACCTCCGCAATTCCTTGAGGGCCGCTGCCGGGTCGCGGCATACATTCGGACTGGTAAGCTGTTAGTGGAGATGGCGTTGCTCATCAAGAGATCCTGGCTGCATCAGTTTGAACCAGCTGAGGAGGACGTCAACCGCCCTATGGTCAATGCTATAGATATTCTCTTGCAGACGCAGTCCTTCAGCTTTGTCGGGACTGTTGCTAGAACTCTGATCTGGGTAAAGAACCAATCCTCGACCAGCTTCCACCGCCGAGGAAGCACATCCAGCATCTTCAGATGGTTCCAGGGCGGGTGTCTCCAGCCAGGTGTCCTAATGCCTCCCCGCTCTGGTCCATCACCATTTCCACCAATCTGGGAAACCCCTCATGGTTGTCTTCAACTGAGTTTCCATGGCAATCTGCCACAGCCTCATTCGCTCTCCGCGGCCATGGGCGTCACCAGCGTCGATCCGCGGAAGGTCTCCCATTGACTCGAGAAACTTTACGAGCGGGTTCACTTCGCCGGGCGGGGGCTCCTCGTCCGGACTGAGGCCTGGAGAAGATCCACGTAGCTCTGCGCCTTGCCCGTCCGCCCTGGGAGGTCGACTCTCGCCGGGCAGGTTCAGAGACATCACGCCAGGGAAGGCCGCTGGACGGCTGGCAACATGGCCCTGCTCGCCCAGGAGGCCAGGCCCTGCCTCGAATGGACCCACCAAGTCGCCTGTGGAAGTGAAGGTCTCGGTGTCAGGTCTTGCTGTCGTGGCGAGCTGCGCGCCCCGGGCACGGCTAGCCGCCTGCGCCGTTGGGCCACTGCCGGAAACAGCTGCAGACGCCCCAACAGGCGCAGCGCCCCTGGCGTGGTCTTGGGCAGAGCATCGCCTCATCGACCCAGCATGTCAGTATCCTGCAAAGCTGCTCCTGCACCTCCAAGCAATGCCCCGCGCGGGTGAAGCTGAGATCCACCCTCATTAGCCCCTCTTGGACGCCCTAGAAACGAACGCCCGACCGCCGCTGCCGACAACCGTCCGAGCCCCACCGCTGACCAGGTGGGTGAGGCCGTGGCCTCGGGAATCTGGCTTGCCTGACCACACGCAGTGCGGGTCAAGTCAAAAGATGGTACAGCCAACCCGTAGAAGAAGGACGCACGAGAAGGATGCAAGGGCCTTGGAAGACCATGTCGACGCTCTGCGAGCGGGGCGCGGCCGGCGAAAGCGGCCAGGGATGGGCAGAGGAGGCAAGGGTGCAGGGGTACCCTTGGAAAGTTGCTCATCCTTACTGTGCGGGCTGACTGTAAAGATGGATGAGGAGGAGAGGGGCGCGGACGCCTCGCGGTCGCCTGGCCGCCCCCGTCGCTCCGCTTCCGGGCCGCCGCGCGCGGCCCCCCCGCGCGCTGCGGGGCGAGCAGGGCGCGGGGGAGGCGGGAGGGGGGAATGATAGAGGGAGGAGGAGGAGGAGGAGGAGGAGGAGGAGGAGGAGGAGGAGGAGGAGGAGGAGGAGGAGGAGGAGGAGAGGAGGAGGAGGAGGATGGAGGAGGGAGGAAGAGGAGGAGGAGGAGCAAGAGGAGGAGGAGGAGAGGGGCGGGGGGGAAAGCAGCCCTGGACTCCCACGTGGGTCGGGCCTCCGTTGCCCGAGCACTCCGCAGCTGCTCTGCCAGCGGCCGGGCGGCAGCGGCGCCTGCCGTGGCAGGAGGAGAATGTCCGACCCACCAGGCGAGAGGGAAGGCCTCCTCCTGCTTCTCCTCCCTCCTCCTTTTCCTCCTCCCCCTCCTCCTCCTCCTCCTCCTCCTCCTCCTCCTCCTCCTCCTCCCTCCTCCTCCTCCTCCTCATCCTCCTCTTCATCCTCCTCTTCCTCCTCCTCCTCCTCCTCCTCCTCCTCCTCCTCCTCCCTCCTCCTCCCTCGAAGGCAGGAGAAGCACGGAGCAGAGCAGAAAGGAGCACAAGGGAGTGGAGACGAGCTCGTCATGCACGCGGCGACCCATCCCCACCCCCAGAGGCGTCCAAGATGTTCTTGTATGGCATGCATGCAGTACCTGCACACCTGCAACAGCTGCTCCGAAACACGTAGGGAAGCCATCAAGGATGCAAAGAACTACAAATGGGCACCGTTCCCCGACATCTGGCGTCTCGACTTGGTCGAAGCACGGGACCCCGACCTCTCGACCACTTCCCCGGCACCGCTTTTTCTCATCGCGAGTCGCTGTTTGACGGCCCCGAGGCCCGGTAAGGGCCCCGAGAGCCGAAAGCTATGAAACGCCTCCGTCTCGATTTCTCGAGACGCCTGATGTTGGCTTTCCTATCGGCAGACGCTCGCAGTTTCCGAGTTTGTTCTCTGCGAGTAGGCTCTCGACGTAGCTGGTGGAGAGGCAGATATAGGAGCAGGGCCAGGGAGCAGACGGGAGCGGAACATCATGGCAAGCACCTGCAGACTCGGGCCTGAAACTTCCGATCGTGATGGGATCATCCTTCCTCCTTCTAATTCCTCCTCCTCATCATCCTCTTCCTTATCCTCATCATCCTCATCATCATCAGCAGAAGCATCGAAATCCTCCTCATCCTCCTCATCATCAGCAGCATCGTCACCACCACCACCATCACCACCACCACCACCACCATCATCATCATCATCATCATCATCCTCCTCCTCCTCCTCCTCCTCCTCCTCCTCCTCCTCCTCCTCATCATCATCATCATCATCATCATCATCATCATCATCATCATCATCATCATCATCATCATCATCATCATCATCATCATCATCATCATCATCATCATCATCATTATCATCATCACCACCACCACCACCACCATCATCATCATCATCATCATCATCATCATCATCAGCAGCAGCAATATCATCATCAGCATCATCATCATGAGCAGCATCATCAGCATCATTATCGTCATCATCAGCAGCAGCATCACCATCATCATGAGCAGCAGCAGCATCATCACCACCACCACCACCATCATCAGCAGCATCATCATCAGCAGCAGCATCATCAGCATCATCATCGTCATCATCAGCAGCAGCATCATCAGCACCATCATCATCACCATGACCATCACCATCAGCAGCATCAGCATGATCAGTATCATCATCATCGTCAGCATCATCAGCAGCAGGAGCAGCAGTAGCATAATCATCATCATCACCACCACCACCATATTCATCGTCATCATCATCATAATCATGATCATCAGCATCATCATCCTCATCCTCATCATCATCATCATCATCATCAGCAGCAGCAGCAGCATCACCATCATCATCCTCATCAGCATCATCACCACCACCATCATCCTCATCCTCCTCCTCATCGTCATCAGCAGCATTCCTCAGTATTATCATCATTCCTCCTCCTCCTCCTTCCTGCTCCTTCCTCATTATTATTCCTCCTTCGTCATCTCCTTCCTCCTCCTTTTCCTGCTCCGCCGATCGAGAGTTATCCTCGGTGGCAGCTCATGGGAGCCTCTCTCACCATCTTGCTGGCTCTTGCGAGTTGGTGCTAATCGACGAATGTCGACGCTGATCGACGCTGAATCGGCGCTGGCTCATCGGTTACCAGACGGTAGATCTGAAAAAAGTGCTGTTCAGACTCTGGGGCGCCCCCAGACTCTGGGGGTTGGGGGTTGCTCCGACTTTGTCTCTCGTTGTCCGACTGTGTCTCCTCGCTCATACCCCCTGCCTCCTTCTCCTGGTCCTCCTCCCTGTTTCTCTTCCTACTCCCTCTTCGCCTGCTTTTCCCAGTCCTTTTCTTCCTATTCCTCCTTTTCCTCCTCCTCCTCCTCCTCAACCTCCTCCTCCTCCTCCTCCTCGCCCCCAGTGCGCCCAGGAGGCTTTCAAGATGGCCCCATGACGGCCCAGGAGGCCCCAAAGACGGCCCCAAGAGGCCTCTAAGACGCCCAAGATGGCCTCCAAGACGGCCCTGAAGCGCCTCAAGAGGACCCCACATCGGTTCAGAGAGGCCCCCAAGACGGCTTCCGACGGCGTCAGACCCGTCAGACGGGCTAGGAACGATTTAAGACTGCCAAGGAGAGGCCCCCAAGACGCCCCCACGGCCCCCAAGAGGCCCGTAGGCGTCTTGGATCCGCCGCCCCCTGTGCTTGCCACAGGGTTGGACGGCGTGCCAGACATTTTGCTGAGATTCTGATTTTCAAACCCTTCCCAGTGGCCTTCGGCCCAGACCGCCTGCCCCTCGGAAGGACCAGAAGGTGTGGCCCACATCGCCACCAAGACGGCCCAAACGGCCCAATATGGTCACCAAGATGCCTCCAAGGCGGCTAGGATCGCTCCAAGAGAGCCCAAGACGGCTCCAATATGTCTCCAAGACGGCCCAAGATGCACCCGAGGCGTCCAAGATGGCCCCAAGATGGCCCAGGACGGCCCCAAAGGCCCCCAGGAGGCTTTTAATGCAGTCCAAGAAGCCTCCAAAGGGATCTGCAGGAAGGCCCGAAGAGGCCAAGACAGCTGATTTCCCGTGGGCTCTTGATGGATTTTGACGTTTTCGGCCTGCCGACGGCCCAATGCCGCCGAAGAGACCCCCAAGATGGCCCCAAGAGCGCCCAAGAGGCCTCCAAGACGGCCCCATGACGGCCTCCAGACGGTCCAAGAGGCCCCCAAGGCGCCTCCAAGACGGCCCACGAGAATTCCAAGGCGCCCACGATGGCCTTCAAGACGGCTCCAAAACGTCCAAGATGGCAACGATACGATTCGACATAGCCCCAGGATGTCCCAAGACAGCCACAGAGGGCCCCAAGGGCCCCAAGGGGATCCAAGGGGCCTCCTAGACAGTCTAGGAAGTCTTCAAGAGGACCTCCAGGAGAGCCCGAAATGCCCAAATGGTTGTATTTATTCCCTTCAATTGTTGAATAATTTGGGCGCGTTTTCTTTTTCGGCTGTCCGACGGCCCAAGATGTCCACAAGATGGTCCCAAGACGGCCCAAGCTGACTTCAAGATGGCCCCAAAAGGGCCCCAAAGGGCGAGGAAACAGTCCAAGAGGAAGAGCAAGAGGAAAGGACGGAATCAGAGGCCCGAAGCGGCTCCGAGAAGCCTGCAGCTCAGCGCGGGCTCGTCTGCGGACGCCCTTGCCCCCCCCAGGAAAAACATATCACCCCGAGGCCCGGTGATGTTTTGTGGGGCCGCCATCTCAAAGCCCCACGGCCAGCTTTTGGGTCGAGGAGGAGGAGGGGCAGGAGGACGAGGAGGTGATCAACAGGAACCAGAGGAGCAGTAGCAGCAGGAGGACGAGGCAAGGGGTCAAGGACGGAATGATAGGCCAGAAGCGGCTCCGAGACCAGACCGCGCTGAGCTGCAGGGTTTTCGGAGCCGCTTAAGGCCTCTCATTTCGTCCTTGTCCCCCTGCTCAACCTCCTCGTCCTCCTGCTCCTGATTCTCCTGGTTTTGCTCCTCTTCTTCCTCGACCCAAGAGCCGGCCGTGGGGCCTTGAAAGGGCGGGCCGAAAAAATGTCACCGGGGGCCGAGCTGCAGGCTTCTCGGAGCCGATGCGGCCAAAAAGAGGCTGCCCTGCAGGCTGTCTCGGAGCCGCTGCGCCAAAAGAAGGACACCTTGTCGGTTTAACTACTAGGTCGCTTTGTCGGCTGATTTCGGGCGCGTCGTCATCGTGGTCGTCGTTGTCATCGTCGTCGTCGTGGTCGTCGTCGTCACCACCATCGTCGTGGTCGTCGTCGTCGTCGTCGTCGTCGTCGTCGTCATCGTCGTCGTCGTTGTCGTTGTCGTCGCCGTCCATAAGATGGCCCCGAGAGGGCCCTAAGAGGGCCCCAAGAGAGCCCCAAGAGGGCTCCGAGAGGGCCCCAAGAGGGCCCCAGGAGTTGTGCAACAACCCAGCGGCCGCTGGTACATAACTCCTGGGGCCCTCTTGGGGCCCTCTGAGGGCCCTCTTGGAGCCCTCCTGGGCCCCTGGTTGGCCCATGAGAGGGCTCCAAGAGGGCCCTAAGAGGGCCCCAAGAGGGCCCCAAAAGGGCCCCAAGAGGGCCCCAAGAGGGCGCCAAGAGGGCCCCAAGAAGGCCCCAGGAATTATGTACCAATCCAGCGGCCGCTGGTACATAACTCCTGAACCCTCTTGGGACCCTCTGAGGGCCCTCTCGGAGCCCTCTCGGACCCCTGGTTGGCCCTGTAGGGCCCCAAGAGGGCCCCAAGAGGGCCCCAAGAGGGCCCCAAAGGGCCCCAAGAGGGCGCCAAGAAGAGGGCGCCAAGAGGGCGCCAAGAGGGCTCCAAGAAGGCCCCAGGAATTATGTACCAACCCAGCGGCCGGTGGTACAGAACTCCTGGGGCCCTCCTCCTCCTCCTCGGCGACGACGACGACGAGGAGGTGTAAACGCACCCTTACCCAGCCCCTGCAGGACCAGGCAGCGATACTTGGACCAAATTTCCTGGCCCCTGTTTCGACCCCAGAGCTCTCGACCCCGTCCAGGAGCTCCCGACCCCAACCCGGAGCTTTCGGCCCCATCCTGGAGCTCTCGACCCGCAGACGACGGCGACGACGACGACGACGACGCCTCGACCTGGAGTGGTAAGTTTTGCTGCTGCTTTTCCCCAGGGGTTTGGAGCCCTCGGGGCCCAGGGGGGCCCCGAAACGGATCCGAAGCCTCAAATTTTTCCGGCCCGCGACCGACGACCGGCGACAACGACGACGACGACGACGACGACGACGGGCATAAGTTATTTGGCGCCCCCCCTTGGGAGCATCGGGTAACTGGGGGGTGCGCTCCACACCCCCCACTTACCCGGTGTCCCCCAGGGGACATCGGGTAACTCGACCTTGCAGGGGGGGGTGTTAGGCACGGGTTACCCGGTGGCGAGGGGGGGGCATCGGGTAACTCGACTTTGCACGGGGGGGAGTCGGGCATGAGTTACCCGGTGTCCCCTGGGGGACATCGGGTAAGCGGGGGGTGCGCTCCACACCCCCCACTTACCCGGTGTCCCCCGAGGGGCGTCGAGTAAGTCGACCTTGCAAGGGGCGCATTCGGCATTATTCAGTAAACCGGTGGACCCCCATGGGACATCGGAGTTACCCGGTGGTCCCCGTGGGACATCGGCCCGTGGGACATCGGAGTTACCCGGTGTCCCCCGGGGGACATCGGGTAACTCGACATTGCAAGGGGGGTCTGGGCATGGTTACCCGGTGGCCTCCCGTGGGACATCGGAGTTACCCGGTGTCCCCCGTGGGACATCGGAGTTACCCGGTGGTCCCCGTGGGACATCGGCCCGTGGGACATCGGAGTTACCCGGTGTCCCCCGTGGGACATCGGAGTTACCCGGTGGTCCCCGTGGGACATCGGCCCGTGGGACATCGGAGTTACCCGGTGTCCCCCGTGGGACATCGGAGTTACCCGGTGGTCCCCGTGGGACATCGGCCCGTGGGACATCGGAGTTACCCGGTGTCCCCCGGGGGACATCGGGTAACTCGACCTTGCAAGGGGGGGTCTGGGCACGATTTACCTGGTGCCCCCCCGTGGGACATCGGAGTTACCCGGTGTCCCCGTGGGACATCGGAGTTACCCGGTGGTCCCCGTGGGACATCGGCCCGTGGGACATCGGAGTTACCCGGTGTCCCCCGTGGGACGTCGGAGTTACCCGGTGGTCCCCGTGGGACATCGGCCCGTGGGACATCGGAGTTACCCGGTATCCCCCGTGGGACATCGGAGTTACCCGGTGGTCCCCGTGGGACATCGGCCCATAAGATGGCTCCAAGGGGTCCCTAAGACTGGGCTGGTACATAACTCCTAGGGCCCTGTTGGGGCCCTCTGAGTGCCCTCTTGGAGCCCTCTTGGGCCCCTGGTTGGCCCTAGGAGGGCCCCAAGAAGGCCCCAGGAATTATGTACCAATCCAGCGGCCGCTGGTACATAATTCCTGGGGCCCTCTTGGGGCCCTCTGAGGGCCCTCTTGGAACCCTCTTGGGCCCCTGGTTGGCCCTAAGAGGGCCCCAAGAAGGCCCCAGGAATTATGTACCAACCCAGCGGCCGCTGGTACATCACTCTTGGGGCCCTCTTGGGGCCCTCTGAGGGCCCTCTTGGAGCCCTCTTGGGGCCCGGGTTGGCCCTAAGAGGGCCCCAAGAGGGCCCCAAGAGGGCTCCAAGAGGGCCCCAGGAATTATGTACCAACCCAGCGACCGCTGGTACATAACTCCTGAACCCTCTTGGGGCCCTCTTGGAGCCCTCTTGGGCCCCTTGTTGGCCCACATGATGGCTCCAAGAAGGCCCTAAGAGGGCCCCCAAACGGGCCCAAGAGGGGCCCAAGAGAGGCCTCAGAAACCGCTAGTAGGTGTCATCGATCAGCGCGTCTGGATGAGACCTCTCAGTGGTCTCTGGGGCGCGTCTTGGAGCCCTCTTGGGGCCCTCTGGAGCCCCCTGGGGGCTCCCAAAAAGGTTCCAAGGGACATCCGAAGGGGTGGAGGAGGAGTTGGACGGGGAGTGGAGGGGGAGGTGGAGGGGGGGCTGAGGTGGGTTGTGCAGGGGGGGGTGGAGGGGGGGTGGGGGGGTTGGTGGAGGGGGAAGGGAGAGGGAGAGGGAGAGGGGTTTGATTAGGAAACTGGAAGAGGTTTGACGACCACGACGACGACGACGACGACGACGACGACGACGACGACGACGATGACGACGACGACGACGATGACGGCGACAACCACGATGACGAGTGGGCGCCTTGGAGTTCTCGTGGGCCGTCTTGGAGGCGCCTTGGGGGCCTTTTGGACCGTCTGGAGGCCGTCGTGGGGCCGTCTTGGAGGCCTCTTGGGCGCTCTTGGGGCCATCTTGGGGGTCTCTTCGGCGGCACTGGGCCGTCGGCAGGCCGAAAACGTTAAAATCCATCAAGAGCCCACGGGAAATCAGCTGTCTTGGCCTCTTCGGGCCTTCCTGCAGGTCCCCTTGGAGGCTTCTTGGACTGCATTAAAAGCCTCTTGGGGGCCTTTGGGGCCGTCCTGGGCCATCTTGGGGCCATCTTGGAACGCCTCGGTTGCATCTTGGGCCGTCTTGGAAACATTTTGGGGCCGTCTTGGGCTCTCTTGGAGCGATCCTAGCCGCCTTGGAGGCATCTTGGTGGCCATCTTGGGCCATTTGGGCCGTCTTAGTGGCGATGTGGCCACACCTTCTGGTCCTTCCGAGGGCAGGCGGTCTGGGCCGAAGGCCACTGGGAAGGGTTTGAAAATAAGAAGAGCAGCAAAATGTCTGGCACGCCGTCCACCCCTGTGGCAAGCACAGGGGGCGGCGGATCCAAGACGCCTACGGCGAATCACCGCCGCCCCCAGCCTTTTTGAGAAGCGCCTATGTGGCCAAACGTTGGGCCCCAGCTTGGCCAAGCTATCTGATTATGTATTCCCCCAGCCGCTCCGGAAACTCTTCGGGGAACACTTGGGGGAGGCTGAGGGGGAGGATCAGGAGAGGGAGGAGGAAGAGGAGGGAGGAGGAGGAGGAGGAGGAGGAGGAGGAGGCCTCTTGGGAGCCTCTTTGGGCACTCTTGTGGGGCCTCCTGGAGGCTTCCCGGGGGCCTCTTGGAAGCCTCACGGGGGCCTCCTTAGGCCTCTTTGGGGCCGTGGGGGCGTCTTGGGGGCCTCTCCTTGGCCGTCTTGAAGCGTTCCTGGCCCGTCTGACGGGTCTGACGCCGTCGGAAGCCATCTTGGGGGCCTGTTTGAACCGATGTGGGGTCCTCTTGAGGCGCTTCAGGGCCGTCTTGGAGGCCATCTTGGGCGTCTTAGAGGCCTCTTGGGGAGGAGGAGGGGGAGGAGGAGGAGGAGGAGGAGGAGGAGGAAGAGGAGGAGGAAGAGGAGGGGGAGGGGGAGGAGCAGGAGGAGGAGGAGGAGGAGGAGGAGGTTGAGGAGGAGGAGGAGGAGGAACAGGAGGAAGAGGAAGAAAAGGACCTGGAAAAGCAGGCGAAGAGGGAGTAGGAAGAGAAATAGGGAGGAAGACCGGGAGAAGGAGGCAGGGGGTAGGAGCGAGGAGACACAGTCGGACAGCGAGAGACAAAGTCGGAGCAACCCCAAACCCCCAGAGTCTGGGGGCGCCCAAGAGTCTGAGCAGCACCTTTTTCAGATTAGTCGAGGTATCAAAGGTTCCCGAAATTTGCTACCGAATCCAAGCGTGATGGGATCCAAGCCATGGCAACATCCAGCCAGAAAGGAAGCAGCAGTGCACGACTTGAGAACCGAGCTGCCCATGGGGTCTAGCCCCGACGCACGTCGGCACGCGGAGGGAGGCAGAGCAGGCTCCGAGACGGCGGACTCTCGAGGACAGACCCTGTAACCAAGGCAGCGTTTCAAGCCCATTTTCGTCCCACGACATCTCCTCTTCGGCGGCGAGCGCGGGGAGCAAAGCAAGCCTATTCTGAGGAAAGGGGAAGGCCTCCCAGAAAGCGGCAGGGCTTCTCGAAAGCCCTCCGGCCTTCCGAGAGGTCTTCTGTGTTTTCGGGGATGGCTTGGGAAACTTCTGAGAAGGCCGGGTGCCGTCCGAGTCTTCTGAGAAGGCCCGCCCCTGCTCACTTCCACCCCGGGCGTGCCGCCGATCCACGTAGCTCTTCGGCTACAGACAAGAGCGAGAGGATACGGGTACTCCATGGTCGCAGCACGGTGTAAAATGGCCAGTTGAACCAGGCGGGAGAAAGCCCCTGTGGAGCAGAAGGGAGGGAGGCAGGAGGGATGGAGAATGATGAGAGGGAGGAGGCAGGAGGGAGGGAAGGAGGGAGGGGAAGGAGGGACAGGGAAGGAGGGAGGGAGAGGGAGGGAGGGAGGGAGGGGGGAGGAGGAGGAGGAGGAGGAGGAGGAGGAGGAGGAGGAGGAGGAGGAGGAGGAGGAGGAGAAGATGGAAAGATGGGCACCTGCACGGGCGATACTCAATGTCGCCTTGAGGAGATCGTCACGAGGGGCGTCAGTGCCAGAGCGTGCGGACCTCGTCAAGGGTCTTCGCAGGGGTGGCCAGCATGCTGTAGGAGCATGACCCCAAGGGCCCCGGGGGATCCCACTCTTGTGGCCGGGGACCGCATCCCCATGGCATCACCCTGGGCAAGTGGACTCCCAGCTGGCACGGGGCACGGGAACACCTGGCCACCATCCCTGGAGAACGCGGGGGGGGCAGGCAGGCAGGGGATTGTGCTCGGCGGCGTGATCTCTGCCACAGCCGGAGCCCCGCGGAGCTCTGGCCCCCTCCGTGGCGTCGGCCTGTCGTCCCGCGGGTCGTCCGTGCACGGCCCCCGGGGCCCGGCGAGGGCGGCGGCCGAGACTTGCCCAGGTCCTCCCGCCGTGATGTGCTGCCCGCACCGAGCAGAGTGAAGGGGAACTGGGACACACAAGTAAGTACACACAAATAAAAATATCCCCCATAGTTTCCCGTATGTTCTGGGTTTTTGTCTTCCCCCCCCGCTTCCCATATTTTCCCACATTTTCTGGGAATCGCCGATTAGTTGTGTCTGTGTTCTTTTCCCTCCTGAAGGAGGTGGGGAGCGCAACGAGATGCGCCTCCTTCCCCACGCAGGGCAGATGCCCCGCCGCCTGGCCAACGGCGGAGCCGAGCCGCACCCCGCACGAAGGCCGCCTCGCAGGGATCCGCCCCTCGGCCGCTGGCCATCGGCCCGCACAGCGCCCCACCTCGGAGGGCATCTCGGGGACCTCCTCTCGGCCACACATCCAGGGGCTGCCCCGGGCAGGAACGACCTCTGGTGCGCGACTCTTGGGGGGCCTCGGGAGGCCGACCCAGAGGACGCAAGCCGCTGCCATCGCATCGCGTGCAGCCGTCTGGGGACCCCAGTGCGCCCGCACCAATCGGGAGCGGCCAAGAGGGGGGTGTCCAAGAGGGGGGGTGCAAATCATGACCGGCGGCATGTGCGCGGCCCAGCGGGGGGGCCAGGGACGTCATAAGATCAGGAGAGGCGCCATGAAATCTCTGAGGAAAAGTTATGGCCCGCGCCATGAAATCCACCCCCCCCTAGTCATCACCCCCCTCTTATCCGCTCCCGAACCAGAGGTCACTCCGGCGCAAGGCCACTCTCGCGTGCCCTTCTCCCGAGCGACCCTGACGGGCTCGGTTGGAGGCCTGGAAATAGGCACCAACACCAAGACAGAGGGGGCTGCCTCCACAGGGGAGAGATGATCCTAGATTTCGGTGTTGGTGGTAACATTTCGGTCACCTGGGAAGCCAGAATATTACCACCATCACCGAGATCGGGATCGTCTTCCCTCGGTGGAGGCACACCGCCGATCTTGGTGTTGGTGTCAACCTCTAGGCCTGCGACGTACGTACCCTTCTCCCGAGCGACCCCGACGGGCTCGGGGCCAGGCGTCCCCCCGACGTGGCCTCTGCCGACGGCCGCGGCCCCGGCCGCCGCGGCAGCCCGGGCGCTCAGCGCCTCTGGGATGGGCCGGGCTGGCCAGGTTGGGGCGGCCACCCTCCTCCTCCTCCTCCTCCTCCTCCTCCTCCACCTCCCTCCACCTCCTCGGCCTCGGCCTCGGCCTCCTCCTCCTCCTTTTTCCTCCTCCTCCTCCTCTCCTCCTCCTCCTCGGCCTCCCTCCTCATCCTCCTCCCTCCTCCCCCTCCTCCTCCTCCTCTTCTCCTCCTCCTCCTCCTCCTCCTCCAACCTTGTTCCTGATACATAAGCCCCCACTGTCGCACCCTCAGACGTATCGGTAAGGTGGTCTGGCACGAACTAGGACTGCCATGGCGCAAATGTCACGCTGATTCGCTCTTTTGCAATCCCAGGAACGGTGTTCTGTCAGGATTTAGGATTGTCGGAACGCAACAGTCATGTGGATTCGCGGCGTTGAAATCCCAGGCAAGGTGTTTTGGCACGATTGAGGGTTCTCAGGCGGCTGTCTTTCCATAAGGCATTTCCCGCTCTGAAAATGAACTTTTACAGGGACCTCTGACGAGGGAACTTGAGCGGAGGGATTATTGCCACATCGTCGATAAGCATTGGGTTTACACTGGTTTTCCTCCTCCTCCTCATCCTCCCTCCTCCTCTTCCTCCTCCTTCTCTTCGTTCAACTCTTCCTCTCGATCGCCTGAGGAGAGCCCTCGAACCTCATCATTATCCCCCTCATCATCGTCCCCTCATCATCATCATCATCATCATCATCATCATCATCATCATCATCATCATCATCATCATCATCATCATCATCATCATCATCATCATCATCATCATCATCGTCGTCGTCGTCATCACCATCATGATCATCATCAGCATCATGATGATCATCATCATCATCATCATCATCATCATCATCATCATCATCATCATCATCATTATCATAATCATCGTCGTCGTCATCATCATCGTCATCAGCATCATGATCATCATCGTCATCATCAGCAGCATCTGCATCATCATCCTCCTCATCCTCGTCATCCTCATCATCAGCAGCATCAGTATCACCATCATCATCATGAGCAGCAGCAGCATGATCATCATCAGCAGCAGCAGCATCATCATCAGCATCATCAGCAGCAGGGCAGCATCAGCATCAGCATGATCATCATCTTCATCAGCATCGTCACCATCAGCAGCCTCATCCTAATCCTCATCATCCTCATCCTCATTCTCGTCCTCATGCTCAGCCTCATCCTCATCAGCAGCAGCAGCAGCAGCCAAAGTAATCCTCGATGTGCACTGCTCGGACTTAGGTTCTCAAGAGCCGTCGCGTTGGCTCTTCCTCGAACATTATCACCAGCATCATCAGCGTCATCATTGTCAGCATCAGCATCCACATCATCATCATCATCATCATCATCATCATCATCAGCAGCAGCATCATCATCATCATCAACATCATCGTCACCACCATCATCATCATCGTCATCATCATCATCAGCAGCATCATGGTCATTATCAGCATCATCATCATCAGCATCAGCATCGTCAACATCAGAAACATCGTCATCAGCATCAGCAACATAATCAGAAGCATCGTCAGCATCATCATCATCAGCAGCATCATCATCAGCATCATCATTGTCATAGTCGTCCTCCTCGTCATTATCGTCATCATCATCGTCATAGTCATGATCATCACCACCAAGACGACCGCCATCATCAACATCACCACCACCACCACCATCGCCATCAACATCATCATCATCAGCAGCAGCACAAGCGTTATCATCAGCAGCAGCATCAACGTCATCATCATCAGCGTTATCATGATCACCATAATCATCAACGTCGTCATCGTCGTCGTCGTCGTGGTCATCATCATAATCAACATCACCATCCTCTTATTGTACTGCTCGGACATAGGGTGAAAACTGACCGTCGCGTTGACTCTTCCGCCTTCGACTTCTCCTCCTCCTTCTCTTCCTCCTCGTCCTCCTCCTCCTTCCCCTCCTCCTGCTCCTCATCCTCATCATCATCATAGTCATCATCATCGTCATAGTCGTCATCATCATCATCAGCATCATTACCATAAGCATCATCATCGTCATCGTCATCTTCATCATCATCATCATTATCATCATCACCATCATCATCAGCAGCAGCAGCAACATTATCATCGTCCTGGTAAGCAGCATCATTAGCATCATGATCACCGTCAGCAGCAAAAGCATCATCAGCATCATCGTCACCACCACCACCACCATCATCATCAACAACATCAGCAGCATCAGCACCATCATCACCATCATCATCATCATCATCATCATCATCATCATCATCATCATCATCCGCATCAGCACCATAATCATAATCATAATAATCAAAATAATCACATTGTTAATAATAATAATCATCATCATCATCATCATCATCGTCATCATCATCATCATCATCAGTAGCAGCAGCAGCAGCGTCACCATCGTCATCGTCACTATCATCACCACCACGACCACCACCACCGCGAACACGACCACTGCCACCACCACTTCCACCACCACTTCCACAACCACCACCATCATCAGCATCATCATCCACATCAGTATCATCATCAGCATCATCATCAGCATCATCGTCATCGCCATCTTCATCGTCATCGTCATCGTCATCATCACCATCGTTTTCTTCATCGTCATCATCATCCACATTCCCATCCTGCCTATCCTATGCATTCCTCCTATCGACTGGCCCTGAGGACCATCCTCCTCGTCCTCCTCCTCCTCCTCCTCCTCCTCCTCCTCCTCCTCCTCCTCCTCCTCCCGACCGCCTCCTTAAAATCATTCTCCCCCCCCCCGCATGGACCGCGCGGTGCTTCGAGTGGCCTTGCTGCTGCTTCCCGCTTCGGGAGAGCGCCACGTGAGATCGCACCGGCCCTTCGGGAGTGAGCGGCTCAGGGCGTCGGCTCTCCTGGGACTACCTGTCCTGCCCATTATAGACGAGCGCGTTCCACAACTCGCAAAGTAACTATTCGCAAATGGCCTGGATCCCCCGCGGAGGATCTACGATGAATTACATCAAAGCAGACACGTGTTTTTCGGACGTTTGCGAGAAGGCACTTTGCGAGTAGTGGAACGCGCTCGGTGACATCAGGGAGAGGGTGAACCCCTCTCCTGACCCCTCCCTGGGGCCTGGACACCCTGGTCGCCGGAAGTTGGAGCGTCCATCTCGAGACGTGTTTGAAACTATGTGCCGCCTCGCTGCAGAGGTGTTTCCCTACATGGCCGAGAATGGCTCCAAAACGACTTTAGACAGCCCAGCCAAGCATCCAAGACGACGCGAGGAGGACCAAACTTGTCCAAGATGGCCTCCAGTATGGCCCCGAGAGGTCCCAAGACAGTCTTCAAGATGGCTGTGAGGTGGCCCTAGAGTTAGGTCCGGCGTGTCCCCCTACAGGGGGATTTTGGACGAAAAAAAAATGTCAAAAAAATACCCCCAAAATGGTCAAAAAATATTCAAAAAATAGTCCCCGGACCAAATTTTAACTATTTTTGAATATTTTTCCTGTAGAGGGACAGGCCCGACTTAATTTTAGAGTCTTCCAGGAATGCCCCAGAGGGACGGAAGTCGACAGGGCCGCAGCACCCCAAAAGATCCGCGAGAGAACCCAAAAAGGCATCCAAGAGAAGCTCCAAGCGGGGCCCCACCAGGGCTCGAAGATGCTTTCGCGGTGAGAGTTGCTACTACCATCAAGTCACCACAGTCAACCCGTAGAGCAAGGATGCCCTATAAATATGCAAGGGCCTTGGGAACCCATTTCGAAGCTTCCCGACCGAGGAGCGGCCAACGGAAGTGGCCGAGGATGGACCGACGAGGCAGGGATGCAAGGGTACCCTTGGGAAGGTTGCCCATCCTTACTGTGCGGGTTGACTGTAGTCCATGCGTCGGCACTCGCAGCTTCGGAATCCAGTGGTCGCTCGACCAATCATCGCAACGGGGGAAGGAGCTTAGCGCGGATCTTCTTCCTCGGACGCGCGACGGTATGCTCCTTGAAAAAACAACGCACTAGCAACATCACCTGCGATACCGGCGAATGGGCACTGGCATCGGCGCCAACTTGATGCATAACACGTCGTGTAGATCGAAGCCGTGGGTGACAACTGTCGACGTGCGTGAGTGCTTGAAGCAAGAATATGGTCGCCGTGAAGCCAAGAAGTCTGATCAGCGCATCCGCCGAGACCTGTGTGGGGCCATGCACTCGAGCTTGTAAAGCGACTGGAGCCGCCGAGCTGATTTGCAACCGAGCTCTCATGCGAACCAGTGGGTCGTGTTGGGGACCTCGGGCGACGTGCGCGACGGTGCCCCAGACCCCTGCAGAGACCTCGAAAGCCTGGATCACCGTGGGGAACCAGGTGGCGGAGAAAGGCGGGGTAATCCTGCGGACTTTGCCAAATCCAGCCAGGGCCCACCCACTTTTTTTGTTGTCGCAGCGCAAGCAAAGCTGTACACAGTTTTGACTCCACGCGCTGGCGAAGATGTAGAGGCTGAGATGCAATCTGGGTTTCAATCCCGAGTGAGACCAGTAGGAAGCAATATGGCGAATGATACGACTTGCCCTCAAAACGTATCGGGCTGGAGTTGCATACATTGTGTCGTAACCCTCTGGCGCCTAGCCCAACCGGCCACTGCCGGAAATCCACCACAATATTATGGGATCGCGGAGGGACACGGCGGAGGAAAGGAGAGAAGGAGGGAGAGAGGGGGGAGGAGTGGGCAGATACGAAAATGCCCAGTCTCGCATCCGCTAGTCCGTGCGTTGCACGGCGGAGAAGATAAATCGCACCCGAAAGTGGAAACAATGAAACCCGAAGTACACTAGCTACAGGCATCGAGCGAACTACTCCTGCTAATTGCCTCCCCCGCTATATATCACGCGCCGGGCCGAAAGGAAGGCGCCGAGGTGGCCCCACCACGCGTACTGCATGCAAGATTGCGAAGAGAAACCAACCACGCGAAGAGAGGAGGGGGGGAAGGTTGGGAAAAATGGGACTCAGCCTCTGGTTGCCCGCGCGCCCCGCGAAGCGAAGGCCCTCACCATCAGCTCTGTGGACCTCGGGTGGCACCGCGTGGCCTCGCGAAGATGGCCGCGGAAGGCGTTCGCTGCCTCGGCCGCCCGCAGTCCGTGGCGGACCTGCGCGTGCGTCATGTGCAGAGCGTAGATGGACATCGCCCTCAGGGCGCTCTTCTCCGCCTCCGTCAGCGCCGGGTTGCCCCGCGATGCCGTCGAGGACCGGTCAACGCCGACGAAGTCCTCCAGAGCGCGTTCCATGGACGGGCGCTGGAGGCCCAGGTACCGCGAGCAGCAGTCATGGTAGGAACGGCAGAACGCGCAATGCTCAATCGCGCCCTCCCCGGCGCAGCCCATGATGCACGAAGAGCGGCCCTGGAATCGACGCGCGGTCGCCCAGCCATTGCAGGCAGTGCGCACTGCTGCACACATGACCCTCGGCGCGACGAGGTCCGAGACGGCCTGGGAGACACGGATCCATCGCGATGTCCGGTGACCAGGTAGTGTTCGGACTTGCCATCGGTTTAGCTTGCGACGGATATGTGCCAAAGCTGCGATGGTGAAGTCTGACCGGATGAGACGTGCAGCTCTGGCCTGCCAACCCGTCCACGGGTGGTCTGGATGATGGATGTCAAGTAAGACGTGCCCCCCCGCGGCCGCCCCGCTCACGCGGGCGACGGCGCTCTCCAGTGAGGGGAGGAAGTTGCTCTGGTACCACGCGTACACATCGGCGGCGCGGGCTGCAGCGTCGTCGGCGGCCGTGGTGAGACTCCGAAGATCGTTCGCCCTGCGCGAAACCTGAAGCCCACCGTTCTTGCAATTCTCGTGCAGGGCCACTCGTGCACGGGCCGCAATGGACGCGGAATGGACGTCGAACAATTCGCGGGGAAAGCCGGACAGCGCGAGGCTTTTGAGAAGCCCAGAAGACATCCAATCCCCAGGCACGACAAACAGGCGCCGCAGCACCCCGTTCTCGATCTCCACAAAATTCGGCGGCAGCGGGTCGAGCTGCGCGCAAAACATCAGCACTGACGCCACGTAAATCCGGCACGCCTCGACCGTGTTCAGCATGCCCACGTGCAGGTATCGCCAAATCTCCGCGCGGTCGTGGTACTTCCTGATGGCCGCGCCCCACGTGCGCTGACCTCTCCCTGGCCCGATGAAATGCCCGAGGTATTTTGCACTGAAAGCGACCTCCAACGCTCCCCACAGCGGGGTAGTCTCGGCCAGGCGCCTGCGAGCCTCCAGGAGGGTTGTGGGGAAGAGCGGGATGAAGACCGTCTTGCGGAGGTTCAGGGCGAGCCCTGCGACGCGCTCGAAGTCGGTGAAGATCCTTTCCGCCATCGGCAGGCAGGCCCATATGTCCGCGACTGCAAGCGCGAGGTCGTCCGCGGAGCCACGTAGGACACCGCCTGGAAGTAGACGGACGATCCTGCGAAGGAGCATGTCGATCGCGGCAGCGAACAGGAGCGGCGACAGTGGGCAGCCCTGCCGGACCCCCCTCGCGACGTCGAAGCAACAATGTTTGGCTCCTCCCATGGTGATCGCACAAGAGTTTTCTGTATACAGAGCGGCGATGTAGCCTCTCAGCCACGCCGGCCATGCCAGGTGGTCGAAGACGCGGGACATGAACTTATGCTCGATGAACGGGAACGCCGCCGCGAAGTCGAACAGCAGGGCTCCCCCCGTTGAGCTGCTGAGCGCTGCTCGGAGCATCGCCTCCTCCATGTCCACAAGATTGGCCAGCATGGAACGGCCACCGAGGGAACCTCGTTGAATCTCCAGGATACCCCGGCTGACCGCTGGCTCAATGGCGGAACGGACGGCGTTCGAGATGGGTCGATTGTCCGTGTTCGCCACGCTCAGGGGCCTGGTCTCCGCAGGCGTGAAGTAGCCCTCCCCAGTCGGAAGAGTGCCAGCTGGCTTTTTGGGGAGGAGGAACATCAAGCTGGTGTTGTACTCCTTGGCTTCCTCCTTGGCGAGGCCCGTCTCGCCGTTTCCGTGGATGTAGTGCGCCGCGTTGAACAATAAAGACGCTGAGACCTTAGCGCGCCGGCGCCAAGCCAGGAAAGGGATTCCGTCGGGGCCTGGGGCCGCGTTGCTCGAGGTCTCGAGGGCATGGACAAAGTGCGACTTCCGGAGGCGTGCCCGGGTCAGCCGCGCGTTGGCCAGGTCCGCGAGAGGTCTGGCGTCTGCGTCGTCCTCCAGCCACTGGCCCAGCAACTCCTCGTTGATACCCTGCGCCCGGAAGGTCTGGGACCAATGTGCGCCTAAGGATCGTGCCATGTCCTGAGAGTCCGCGGTCACCTCGCCGTCGTCCTTGAGAATGGCGCTCAGCGATCTGCCCCGGCCAGGGGCGAGACGAAAAATCAAGCGATTGTTTCTCTGACGTGCAACCTGGGCTTTGAAAGCGTCCTCGCCAGCGAGGTCGGCCCGGGAGCTCCGAAGCTCTTCCACGGCATGGCCCCGAGCGAGTTGCACAGCGAATTGGCGTAGTCGCGATAGCTTATGGGACAAGTTGCCGTCGAAGTCGCATGGGTTCGCGACGTGGTGTCGGATATCAAGGAACCTGGTAAGGCACATGGTAACCTCCGAAGGCCGACCACCCTCGATCGCCCGGATCGTTTTCAGTACAGCCCCCAGCTTGTCCTCCGCATCCTGCGCAACAGGGATGGCCATGAAGTCGTTTTCCAGCCTGCGCGCGACCCGTCGCATCGACGACTTGTACAAAGCGAGCTGCTGAAACGGCGAAGCCTCGGGGTTATCCTTTAACGCCTCGTTGAACTCCAACATCAAACGCCTCGGGAAGTCCTTATGCAAGAGTGCTCGTTGCGCGAGGGGGCGGTCTGGGTCGTCTGCTCGGGCTGGCGCAAGACGTGCTACACGAACAGCGCGATGGCGGGATAAGTCCAAACACCATTCGAGGGCCGTGGCCGCGATGCGGCGGCCCAGTTGCTCGGCCACGTCGCGGTTGAAAGATTTCCGGTCCAGCCGCGAACGGGCTGTGGCCGAGGAGTGAGTGAAGCCCCCTTGGGACATCTCGAACAAGCCATGTCTCGACGCCACCGCGGCCTGGAAGTGAGCTTCTTCCCGGCCATGGTGGGGTTCCCGAGGATGGCGGTGAACGTCCCAAACGCCGCCCTCACGCGGTCTGCGCGGGCACGGCTCGTAGGGACGAGAGCGAGAGCGGGAAGCAGGAGGGGTAAAGACCTGGTAGTGGAAGCGGTGCCCGGGGAGCTCCCCCACGCCGCGCGGCCAAAACCGACCGGCCCCGAGGCGACCTCGGAATGGATCCGAAAGGCCACGTGCGTGGCAAAGACCTGGGCGCCACTGGTGCCAATGCAACGAATTCCAACCCAAGTGTTAGCACGGTGCCTCAAGGAGTCGAGGATGGGATCGGCACCGACAGCCTCACCCTCGGGCCCCCCCCCCGCTGGATCTGGACCTCCACCAAGTCGTTCCGGACCTCCATCACCACGTGCTCATGGCCAACCAGGATGGACTGGCCATGAAGGGCCGCGTAGATCTTGCGGATCTCCTCGTGGCTCTTCACCAGTACCCGCACTGATCCCGAAGGCGAGGCAGGGGTGCGGATCGGCACGTGCATGTACTCGCCCGCCCGCGGATGGTCGGGGCCCGCCGCCCGGGTGATGTTGAGGCCCGCGTGCTGGGCTGCGTGCTGCATGAGCTTGTCCAGCACGAGAGAATCGTCCTTACCGAAGTCGCCTCTGGGGATGATCTCAGCGATGCAATCCGCTGCCAACGTCGCTCGCCCACCCCTCCGTTTTTGCGCACCGAGCTGGATCGTGGTGGCTCCAGGGGTCGCGATCGTCCGACCTCCGTGGAAGGAGGGCCGGCAGCGCAGCCGGGACGCAGCCCCAGCAGCGTCCAGACGGAAGAGCTCGTCCATTTTGTCCTTCCAAGTGTCGGCAGCCGCCTCCGTGAAGAGCAGCGCCCGAGAACGGTCGAGGACGTAGAGCTGGGAGCAAAACGGCCACAACGAGATGAGGGACGCGGGGCTGCCGAACTCGAGGATCAACGAATCCCGGACTCCCACGATGCTTTTGAAAGCGTAGAACGTGTCTGGGGGCAGGTGCTGCCGGCGGAGCTCTTTCATAATCGCCATGCTCTCGATGTCAGTCGCGTCCCCCTCCATGATGAGCTCCACTGTGATCCGTGGGCACTCGGTCGTACTAGCGGCACTGCGCGTGTGGAAGCGGTAGGAGATCCCTGAAAGTATGTGCGCGCGCAAATACTGCAAGAAGTCCGTCAAGAATTCGATGCGCATGTCGAGGACGACGACCCGGTGCCCCGGAACTGCGAAGAGTGCGTCGACCTTGAGCATGCGTGGGGGACTCACGGGACCGTTTTGGCGGAGGGAGAACATGCCCAGGCCCTCCCTGAAGTGCCTCGGCGTGCCATTGCTGGCCGTGGAGAGCAGCTCGAAGGGGAACGGGATGTACACCACCTCCTTGACGAACGCGGTCCACGTAGCCGAAAGTATCGAGGAACTCCAGAGATCCGTGATCCCGTCCACGCTGAGTTCGCCAGTGATGTTGGGGATGGGTGTGATCATGATCACCTTGGGCGGCTCTGGTACTGCAGCGAAGCGTCGGAGGTAAGCGGCCAGGCATCTGGTGAGGGCGTTCGAGTCGGAGGGGAGCCAGACTACCACCGAAGAGTGCTGCACCAAATCAACCCATTTCGCGTCGCCCCGCTCCATGGTTTCCGCAAGTGTTCGGGCCGCTGCGATTGGCAGGAGCCGGTCGTTTCGGATCGCGAGGACGTCCGAGAGTTGTGTTGCAAGCTTGAACTCGGCCGGGATGATTTTCAATATGTGCGAGACCGCGTCCAAGCCCAGCTCCTGGTAGACGTTTGCCCGCTGACTCTTAACTTTCCTACGGGTCCTCAGCCAGGGCCCACCCACTGGAACTGACCAAACCCTGACACTCACAGCAAAATACACGTACACAGGACGAGAAAACACAAACACACACACACACACACACACACATACACACACACACACACACTGCTGCGTCGGCGGCTAGGCAGAGTCACTGCGCTGGCGGATAGGGCGGTGGTAGGACATACGAAACGCGAATTACACCGCGATGCACGAGGAGGACAGAGGAGGCGCCCAGCGGCGGCGGGAGGGAGACGGAAGCATACACGCACACACACACACACACACAGACTTTTTACGTCGCAGCGCGGCAAAGCAGTCCGCACGCGCGCTTCGGCAAGCTGGGTAACGGCATCGCTAATTGTCCGGCGGCAAGAGCAAGAAGAAGGTGTGAGGGGGCAGCCGCGGGGCAGGGAAAGGGAGGGAAGGCGCTCACGCGGCGAGGTCCGATGCGGAGCGGCTGGGGCGGCCAGCCGGTGCTGTACCCCTGGCAACGGGCGCGGGGCGGCGCCGCGGCCACTCCCAGGGGCCGGGGCAGGGGCTGCAGTGCGCGAGGAGCAAGTAACGGCAGGAAAAGTGGAGCCAAGCCAACAGTGTCCCAGTACAGCGGGGCCGGGAGTGGCGGCGTCACAGCGGCACAATGCAGCAGGAAGGGCGCTGGGCGAGCTGGAGGGATGGGCAGTACTGCCAGCTGAAACCTCCGTAGGCAGGATGGGGGGACGGACCCCGCCGGAGACCGGCCAGTGAGGAAGCGGTGCAGCGGGTGTCGAGAGCGCAGTTGCGAGTTCACCCAGCAATGTTGGAGGCCTGGAAACTGGCACCAACACCAGCACAGGGGTTTGCCTCCACAGGGAGATGATGATCCTAGATTTCGGTGTTGGTGGTGATATTTCGGTCACCTTGGAAGCCAGAATATTACCACCATTACCGAGATCGGGATCGTCTTCCCTCGGTGGAGGCACACCGCCGATCTTGGTGTTGGTGTCACTCTCTAGGACTCCGACAGTGCCACGACGGCGGGACCAGGAAGACGGCGGTGGCCCGGAGCCGGCAGAAGAGGGAGGCGGCAGAGCGGCCACGGGGACCCGGGTGGCCGTCCAGTGAGCCGACGGCAAGGCCAGAGGAGGACCCTGGCCGAAGCCGGCGAGGGGACTGGAGGGCAGCGGAGGGGGCAGCCAAACTCGAGCCCCGGCCAGTGCACGCATCAAGCTCGGGGCGAGTTATCCCCCGCTCCAAGGAGGGCAGGGGCCCCAGGACACGCAGATAGATACACACGAACAAAAAGATGCCCCACATTTTCCCACACATATATATATATATATATATGTGTGTGTGTGTGTGTGTGTGTGTGTGTGTGTGTGTGTGTGTGTGTGTGTGTGTGTGTGTGTGTGTGTGTGTGTGTGTGTGTGTGTGTGTGTGTGTGTGTGTGTGTGTGTGTGTGTGTGTGTGTGTGTGTGTGTGTGTG